>OY757013.1:13333838-13374536 GCA_963580285.1 Lucinisca nassula
GGACGCTAGGCATATATTAGTTGATTTATCGTTGATTAATTTCGTCCTGAAACCTACCATGGTCGCAATTCGGGTTATTCAAAGAGAGACAAAACAAGAGCGGTGATATAGTTCTTTTTCAGCTCACCTGTTTCAGCTTATGCTTTGACATAAGCTGTCCGGCGTCCGTCGTTCGTTGTCAATCTCAGTCATCGTCCGTCCATCTTTAGCGTTGTCTTGACCGGGCGATAGCGACTTTATTTATGATCGGATCCTCAACAACATCACGAAAACACGCCTATATAATTTTGACCCCCTTGAAACCCCACTTATATAAAGTAAAACTGGGGTTTCCGGGGGTATACCTTATTTTTCTTATTTCTGCTCTAAAATATAGATTGTGGGTGCTCGTTAGAAACGCCTCAATGAGGCTGTTCTAACGAGTGCCCACAATCTATATTTTGAGCAGAAATAAGAAAAATATCACATTTTTTCGTCATAAAAGTTTCCATTATTTTTGCGATAAAGGTGGCAATGTATGTGTATAGGCGTGTTTGCGTAATGCGTGCAGGGAATGATGACATCAATAAAGTCTTGGACAATTTAGATTTGGTCAGATCGGATTGCTCACGTGAGAGATACTTGCCCTTTCGTATCTCATAGACATATAATGTGGAAAATATTCTCCAGCCGATTGCGACCTTATTTTTATCGGATCCTCATTTTTACTTGCAGGTAAAGAGGACAGCCATAAAATCTTGGAAGAGTTCGAATTTTGGGGCATGAAAGTTACTTGCCTTTTCGTCTCTCATAGACAGAAAATAAAGAAGATGTTGTCGCGGCGATCGTGACTTTATTTCTTGCCTTTTTGTCCCGCATATTCATATAATGGGGAAAATGTTGTTCCGGACAATAGCGATCTTTTTTTTATCCGATCTTCATTATACTAATAGGATACAAGGACAACCATATGGGCCCCGTCAAGCGATTTTGGTACTTATCGCCTAATGCGAGCAGCGAAGGTTCAGGCGAGCCTGCGCATCCGCGCAGTCTCGTCAGAACCTTCGCTGCTCGCTCATACAAGCAGTGAACCAAGAGGAACCTTCAGACAGAAAGCCATATCCCTGGCCCATCTGAATGGCTGGGCATGCGCAGTCAAAATTTGTCATGACGGAATGCTCGAAGACACCAATTCGCTTGGCGGGCTCATATAATACTTGAGGTGTGGCAATTTTGGCAAATCGGATTGTTCACATGAGAGTAACGTGTCTTTCCGTCTCCCGTAGTCATGCATTTCAAGAACACATCTGTTAGGCATAGTTTTGTCTCAAAAACGAACATTTTTCTGATGTGATGTTGTTATAGTTTTTACTCTTTTTACTTCAAACATAGGTTTGTGGATACTCATTAGAACCGCCTCATTTAGGCGGTCTAATGAGTACCCACAACCTATGTCTTGGAGCAGAATAAAGAACATAATTTATACCCCCGTATATACAACCCATTTTCTCTGTATAAAGTGGGGTTTAGACGTGTGTTCATTCACGGACTTTTTTACATGATGTAATGGTGAAAATGTTGTCGGGTGGGGTGGGGATAGGGTTGTGGTGGGGGGGGGGGGGGGTAAGCGACTTAATTTTAGATCGATCCTCATTAAACTTGTACGTAATGAGGACAGTCATTACTATTGGACAAGCTGGAATTTGAGGCATGGAGAGTCCGCTTGCCCTTTCGTCTCCCATAGACATATAATAGGGAAAATGTTGTTCGGGTACAGCAACCTTATTTTGATCGGATCCTCATTAAACTTGTAGGTAATAAGGACAGTCATAAATCTTGGATGAGTTCGAAAGTTGGGAGTCCTTTGTCTCCCATAGAAATATAATGGGGATAATGTTGTCCGAGCGTTAACGACTTTTATTTTTGATCTGATCATCATTAAACTTTTAGTTTGGTAATGAGGACAGCAATATAATCTTTAGGGCTGAGCGGCCTATTCATTTGAGAGTTACCTGCCATTTTGTCTCCCATAGACATACAATGGAGAAAACTTTATTCGGGGGACAGTGATTTTATTTTTGATTTGGTCCTCATACAACATGTAGGTAATGAGCAGACATAAAATCTCGGATAAGTTTCAAGTGTGTGGCTGATGACCTTGACCGTTTGTGTCTCCCATAGACTCACAGTGGAGAAAATGTCCAATAGACAGTGACTGCATATTTGATGAGATCTTGAAGTTAATGAGGATATAGATAAAATGTCGGACAAGTTCCATTTTTCCCTACTATCGACAGGGCCTTTTTGACTTCGGAATCTGTTGTCCAGATGATAGCAATTTCGTTTTTGATGGAAGCTTCACCAGTCTTTCAGTTAGAGACACAATGAGCTATCTAACTACCTGCGGATCTCTACCTTCAAATCCCTCAGCATGACGCTAGTTATTCAGGCTACTTTCAAGTGTCCATGCTACAAACTGACTTTCAGTCACCATTTCGATAAACACCCGTGCGACATAGTGCTTTTTTCACATCTACAAAATGGCCACTTTTCTTATGAAAATCTGTGATATTTTTCTTATTAAGACTGCAAACATAGGTTGTGGGTGCTCGTTAGAACCGCCTCATCGAGGCGGTTCTAACGAGTACCCACAATCTATGTCTTGGAGCAGAAATAAGAAAAAATAATGTATACCCCATAAACACAATTTTCTCTATATAAAGTCGGGTTTAGGGGGCTGTTAATTTCACGGACTTTTTCACGTGATGCCCTGTATAATTTTCTTTCCATGAAGTGCACACCAACGCTGGACCATCGTTATACTAAGGCTATGTGCAGCTCAAACAACTGTTTTGAGTTCAACGCACGTCAACCCTGGTTGGTCATTTTGTGTCGTCTCCCAGAGAAAGGAACAAAAGAGATAAAAGAGGTAGTAGAGGAGAAGAGAGGGAGCGACAGGGGAGAAAGGGCAAAATGAATAAAAGTGTAGAAACAGAAGAAGTAACAATGTTCCCCCTCTATCCCTACCTGCTGCAAGGATAGCAGGCCTTGCGCAACTGTAAGTCAACATCAGTTGGACTCCCCAGTGATGCAAGATGCATGTCACCTTTGCCATTAAAAACATTGAAAAACAGTTTTATGTTGTTTAGGGAAGACTTGCATGATCCCTTTTGAACCCTATTATGACAACACTCTATGGAAGTTGGTCCTTAAGTCTGTTGCCCGTGGCGATGAATGAGAGCTGTCAGAAGAAGTCTGTCCATATACCCCAGGGTGTATCCTCTACTGTTCGCTGCTTTCGGGACAGAGAACCTGCAGGCATGGATGCCCACTTAGCCCAGAGACAAATCATGCTCAGCATTGACGTCAATGCTGGTGAGTTTGCCGTTCAGGGTGTTTTATCACTCGGGAGGTAATGCTGGTTCTGTAGTAGTCACCTCTGACAAACCGAGCTGCTCACCGTTGCACCGTCTCCAGTAACTATTGCTGGATACTATGTGTGGGTCACATACTGGCGTGACATAATCCAGGATATTAAGTCTAATCATGCTTTAACATCTTCAGGCCAGCTGGTTATGTTCCTTCCAAAGAAACGGCAGGCTGCTGTTTGCCATTTTAAAGTCGCATCAAAATGGGGTTCCTATGATATGTTTCTGTAATAAAGGATGCCCAGGTACTTTCAAGTCATTAATACTTCAATTTTTTCATTTCTATTTAAGATTGACAGTTCATGGCCATGCCTCCTGAACATGTAAGGTGCTTCAAATATCCAACCAGGTTCCTCCGTTTTGTTACTCTGACTGCCCAACATTTGGTTGGGTTGAAAAACATTTGCCATTTCTGTAGTCTGTCAAGATCAATCTGGAGTGCTGCAGTATAAACCATGCTTGAGATCTTGTGATATAAAGGCTGTCATAAGCAAAGAGGCGAGCCCAAGCGCTGACCTTCTTTGGCAGGACATTTATTATGGACCAAACAACAATGGTCCAAACACAGCACCTTGAAGGACACCGGGTACTGTCATGAGGCAATCGTAGAAAATTGGTCTTTGGCACCTGTTTGAGAGGAAACGCTGGATCCACTGAATTCATAAACACTCAGCACTCAGGTGAGCGGTTCAGCACCATTGAACCTCATGTGTATTTGTTAGACGTGGCTGCTTTGACTTACAGAGTTGTGGTTTTTGTGGTTTGGGTTTTACGGCTCTTTCAAGATTATTTCACTCATATCGAGCCGATCGTTAATCAGAGGTGGGCGAAAACCGGAGTACCCGGAGAAAAATCACCTGACCTTCCGTTGCAGAACTTGGCGTTTCACACGTGGCCCGAGCGAGGCTCGAACCTACGGCGGTGAGAGACCTTATGACTAAGAGTCAGCGCTCTTATCCATCAGGCCACGGAGGCCCGAAACCTACAGAGTTTCCCGACAAAGTCATTTATTTATTTATTTATTTATTTATTTATTTCATGCTCTATTAGCTACATGTATTGCCATTAGGGTGAGCGTAAATAAAATTTGTATATAACTGAAGGGAAGGGCCATAACTAATGTTGAGAGAACTTGTGGCCCAACCCATTGCTTGCTATTACAGTAAAATTCCGCTATTAAGGCCACCTAAAATTAAGACAAATTCTGCTTTCAATGGTGCACTTGAACTTTCTTTGTGTTGTCTGCCTACAGTGTCCTCAGGTCATGGACCACCATTGGGACTGTTCAAAAGTGGTCTTAAAGACCACTTTTGAACAGTCCCAAAGGTGGTCTTAATATAGGAATTTTACTGTATATGCAATAAAATGTGATTAAACTATGCGAAGACCAAGATCAGCCAGCGCAGCCCGATAAAAGTCCCGACAGGCCTCATAAAGGACGACGAGATCCTCAATCATTCATAGAGTGCACAGCAAAGACCCAGATCAGACTGCGAAGATGAACAGGCTGATCGAAGGCTGATCCAGTCATAGCCGGCCGCGCATGAAAAACCGAATCACCGCATCTCGGACAAAATACAACGAGCCTAGACACCGCTTCCCGCGTAGAGGAAGTATAGTTCGAACAAATTGACCTGAGACTGGCCTTTATTCAAGGAATAAATTAATCGGTGTTATCGCCTAATGCGTCGGCTTTCGTTAATTTCTCGTGAATTTTCGGTATCCCGTGAATTGCGACCCATTTACCGACCTCTATGTATTGAATAACTATATCGCCATTTTCGGGAGACGGCGAAGATAAATACATGCATTCAGTCGGGTGTGAAATTATGTTAATAGAGTTCACCAGTCTCAGGTCAATTTGTTCGACCTATAATATGCCAGCAATATATAAGTTGTTTTTTATTCGGAATGGCTGTTGACAGTCGTCTGGTAATAGCCAAAACACGTTAAAATGGCTAGTGACAGTCGACTTGCATTAGCCAAAATACATGTACGTTAAAATGGCTAGTGAGAGTCGACTGGCAAAAACCAAAATACGTTAAAATGGATAGTGAGAGTCGACTGGCAAAAGCCAAAATACGTTAAAATGGATAGTGACAGTCGACTTGCAATAGCCAAAATACGTTAAAATGGATAGTGACAGTCGACTGGCACTAGCCAAAATACATTAAAATGGCTAGTGACAGTCGACTGGCAATAGCCAAAATACATTAAAATGGCTAGTGACAGTCGACTGGCAATAGCCAAAATACGTTAAAATGGCTAGTGAGAGTCGACTGGCAATAGCCAAAATACGTTAAAATGGCTAGTGAGAGTCGACTGGCACTAGCCAAAATACATTAAAATGGCTAGCGACAGTCGACTGGCAATAGCCAAAATACATTAAAATGGCTAGTGACAGTCGACTGGCAATAGCCATTTTAACGTGTTTTGGCTATTAGCAGTGGACTGTCACTTAGAAATTTGAACTTTTTTGGCTATTACCAGTCGCCGTTTAATGTAAGTTTGCATGAAGTTAAACTCTTGGATGCTGGCGATTTTCTCAGAAAACACAGTAAAAAGAAACCCGCTGATCACATGAGAAGTCCTTAATCTGTCAGAAATTAAGTCCGTTAGTTTACTGGAAATTGTATATATGCATGCCCATACACAATATCAAATATGGACAAAAAAGATAATAATAAGAGGCATTTAATATAAGTTTTATTTAACCTAGTAAGGTGCAGCAAACAAACCAAGTAAACAGAATTAGTTACTTCACAAACTGTGACATTCATAATCAAAGTATATAGCAGTTATGGCATTTTCCTATACAAGGTGCCTGTCAATATTGCATGTGTACCCATATCTTTTCAAATCTTTGGGTAGTAAATGGGACCATTACAATTTACAGAACTTTCTGAAACTTCAAAGAAAGTCAGGCAATATGTTTGATACCCAACCAATTTTAAGGCAAGACATCCATTACGATAACATAGTGCATATTTTCACATCTCCAAAATGGCATTTTTTTCTGAGAAAAATCCGTGATATTTGTCTTATAAATACTGCAAACATAGGTTGTTGGTACTCGTTAGAACAGCCTCAATAAATATTGGTTGTGGGTGCCCGTTAGAACCGCCTCATTGAGGCGGTTCTAACGAGTACCCACAACCTTTGTCTTGGAGCAAAAATGAGAAAAATAATGTATACCGCCGTAAACCACAGTTTTCTCTTTATAAGTGGGACATAGGGGGTCTTCATTTCACGGACTTGTTCATGTGATGTTTATGCTTCCTCACTTAAAAGTTCTGTATAAAATGTAGACCCGGTAAAATGTTACAGCCGATCAAATTATGACCATTCTGTATTCCATATTGTAAAATAATGGGTGCGGCTTAACTTCTTTTGGGCTTTTTAATTCTGGTTCAGACTATCACACTGCCTGTACAGCCTGAATCCTGCCTAGAGCTTCCAAGATACAAAACATATATATAGATGCTTTATTTGTTATAAATTCATCTCAAAGTTATGCTTACATTCCCGGGGACACCTGACAGTTTCCATTTGCATTCACCTTATTTGCATTATCTGCTGGTTCCTAGTCTGAAGGTTATCAGTGTTGGAAAAACAGGTAACCAGACTCCCCTGACCTTGAGGTCAGGGGGGGTCTGGTTACCTGTTTTTCCAATATTGACAATGTGCAAACTGGGAGCCAGCAAATAATGCAAATATAGTGAATAGTTTTGCTCTTGATCATACTGCTATTTATACCTGTCTCTTTATACTGATTTTATTTTTGGGATGGAACTTTATTGATGGTTAAATGTCATCAATTCTACCCCAACCTCTCTCCCCACTTTATGTTGCTAATGATTCTAAGTCGAGGGTTCCAGTGTTGTTTAAAGATTTATTGTCGGTCATGCTTTGTGCTCATGCTTTATACAGTCGAACTTCGATGGCTCGAACCCCTTTGGGACCATGAAAATTTGTTCGAGACAGCGTTAGTTCGAGCAAAAGAGGGTTACTATTAGTGCCATACCAGGAGGCATAAAGGCGATAATTGTGGATATCTTTTCAGTGCTTTGTATTATAAATGTATGTTGTGTGTACTCTTTAGAATCGCCTCATCGAGGCGATTCTAACGAGTACACACGACATACAGTTGCAAGATTAATAAAGAAAATCTTCCTAAATTACCCCTATATCGTATTTGGAGGAATTCCCTGTGGACTCAAGAACGGGTTCGACTCATCCGAGGTAAACGAGCCATCGGAGTTCAAGCCATTGAAGTTCTACTGTAGTCCTTTTGATCAGTTTAATCTCCTCCCTTGGGGAAAAAAGAACACATG
Source organism: Lucinisca nassula (assembly GCA_963580285.1). Taxonomy (NCBI): domain Eukaryota; kingdom Metazoa; phylum Mollusca; class Bivalvia; order Lucinida; family Lucinidae; genus Lucinisca; species Lucinisca nassula. The sequence goes on from OY757013.1 coordinate 13,341,580, forward strand.
CTTGTGTACTTTGCTTTCTCCTGCGTGCAAGTAATTGGGTTGTCTTAGGCTGGCGACAATGACTTTTCCAGAACTTTTGAGACTGTGGACTTCATGCAATACTTTCTGTGAAAAAGCATTGAACAAAACCAGACTTCAAGCAAGCCAAAGAATAAGCTAGCAACACTAAAGGATCAAAATATTTTAACAAACGAGTAAGCAGCTGAAAATAAAAATAAGAAATATGTCAGCTCTAACTGTGATTTGTTGAGTAATAAATCACAGTTTGGAGGTCAGTAGTAAAGTAGATCAAATCACGAGCGCGAAGCGCGCGTGATTTGTCTACTTAAAACTGACCGACAAACTTATTACTCAACAAATCACAAACTAGATCTGATCTATTTCGAATCTAACAGGCTGAAATCGGCAATAATGATGTTGTTTCCTTCAAAATTTCACAGAATTTCGCCATTGTTAGAAGAAATCCCAATAAAATTATCGACTGAAACACATGCATTTATATCCTTTTCTAACGTTTTCAATGCGAAAAAATGACGTTACACCGTCCAACGTCAAGGAAATCGACAAGTGACGTCATAAATTGTCAGGTATGGGTTGTCGTAAACAGCAGGATAAGGGTTAAGCACGTAAGCCGGAATTTCCGGGAGATTATCTATATCGTTTGTCACTCGTCCCTCACCACCTCCGCAACCAAATCTCACCTGTATATGTAGTATGTTTCATGGAGAAAATTATTATATGAGCGTTTCATGGAAATGATTCCAGAGACTGATTGCTAAGGCAACCATAAGATCGTTTTGGCCTACACGGTCAGACATGTGTGTAGGCTATATGCCAATTTGTTATCATACTTATGTAATGGCAAATGCTGTTCCTCTTCAAAGCAAATAGTTTACATTACGCATCAGTAATACGCGTGATTGGCGTTACACCGGTGAGTCCGAAGACCACACTTCTGTCGAACAATGGGTTTCTGTCACTTTCGGTCTTGTCCATCCGTTTCACCACATTCTTCCATTTCGAGCTTTTTCATCGTTTCATACGCCCCTTTACAAACCTTATCCTGTATCGGTGGACAACAACAGTCGGTCTTCTTCTTCGTCCGCCGGCAGGGTTCGCTGACTACAAGAAATGTACAGAATATTAATATTTGCATACAATGGACCCCCGCTCAGCGGGGCTTGGAGATATAGATTTGGATGCATGATGCTTCCACACAGAGCTGAAACCAACCGCAAAAGTATACTGGTTAAACGCTTAAATCTATGCCTCTTCAGGCAAAGTGGTGCCAGTCGGACCGTCCTTTAATATAAACCGTATTAATTGTTTGGACGGTGGGGCTTGAGATGATATTTCATCTCAATGTCAAAGGGGGAGCAACGTCTCCAAAATGACCTACATAGTGTAAAAGGGAACGTTAAGGGATCTAAGCATGCCCAGGCAAAGCGGTGCGAGTCGGCCCATCCATGCTTATAAACACTATTGGTTTCATTGGACGGCAGGTCTTGAGATGTCATTTCATCTCAGTGTCGGGTAAAAGTCCCACAAAATTGGAAGCAACGTCTCCAAAATGACATTTAATGTGTTGACGAGGACGTTAAAACTCAAATCAAACAAAACAAACAAAACAAAGCTTCTATGAACGCATCGAGTCGCTTGATTTTCACTGAAGTCAAGTGACGGCTTCTTTATGGGTGTTGGTGACGTCAACGTTTTTTCCGATTTTTATTTTTAGAAAAAAAAAGCGTGTAAATGTTTTCCAAGTAGAAGTAAAACAAAGATCAGGAATCGATACAATTAATTTACTTCACCCACCAAAGACACCAAAGGGAAAGAAACACAAACATTAAGCGACCAGACCATAATGGAAACCTAAACAAAGGAAGGCCATAAGGACAGTTACTTTCCCACAAAATGGCCAGAAGGCCATCCAAAATATAAAGACACAAGTGATACACACAGTAAGTAACAAACAACAACATAAATAAATCGCCACAGAAGGAACGCCTTGGAATGGTCAGTGGAAATATTTCCACTGGGGGGGGGGGGGGGCGGCGGGGCTTAAATCGATTTTATGTGGCCACAATCATCGCCCTTACTTCCGTCGCGATATAGACAAATACTTTGTTCAGTCCGCATGAAGGCCTCCTTACTCATCAGTGCAACATCTCCGTGAACACAAATAATCAAAGAACCACAGAGGTGAGACAACGGTATCGACTCGACAGCAAGAAACCACTGAAATGCTGGATCAAAAGAAAACCAACAGTTAGACTCCGATGAGCCCGACCAGAGACAGAGCATCAGGCACCAACCAACATTACCTTGAATTAGACCTCTCTAATTCTCAATAAGCCTTTACGTTGGAACCGTCATAGAATCTGAGGCCTGACCCACCGGCGTGCAATTAAAGAGGGAAGTAAAGTTGCCAACCGTGATTGGGTTAACTACCATGCATGCAGTCTGTCGTATAACATTCATGTTGTACCCAACCTTTTTATATCGAAGAATGATTTTACGAAATTGGGTGCTGAAGTCATTGCGGTAATATATTTTTCTGAATTTATATACTAACTCACCATAAAATTCGGGTTTCGATAGACCTTGTTGCAGAAGAGATTTAAGTCCAATATTGAATTTTGAACTTAAATCAGAATGGCGTCTATAAAATTTTGAAAAGGCTTTGCGTAGTTTATGGTACCGATAACCCTGATTAAGAAGTTTAGCCGTTAATAATTTATTACGAGTGTTGAAGTCAGTTACATGACTACACACTCTAACAAATCGAATTAATTGCGAAATATAAACCCATAGGATGGCGCACGAGGAACATCACCATCCAAAAAAGGAAAACTTACAATCTCAAAATCAGAGTCATCGCGTTTATCATAGATTTTGCACGAAACTAACCCATCTACAATAGATAGATGTAAATCCAAAAACGGGGCCTCTGTATCAGAAGAATTTGCTTTATTTAACTGAAGTTCTGGGGGGTAAATCTGACTGATCAAACCATCGAAATAGGTATTATCAATATTTAATAAATCATCTCAATATCTAGAACTGGAGCTAAAAGCTTCAATAATTTCAGATTGGTTATTAATGGAAAGCGACAACATGAAAAGTAGAAGTAAAACAAAGATCAGGAATTGATACAATTAACTTACTCCAACCATAAAAGACACCAAAGGGAAAGAAATACAAACATTAAGCGACCAGACCATAATGGAAACCTAAACAAAGGAAGGCCATAAGGACAGTTACTTTCCCACAAAATGGCCATATGGCCATCCAAAACCAAAAGACACAAGTGATACACACAGTAAGTAACAAACAACAACATAAATAAATCGCCACAGAAGAGCCGCCTTGGAACGGTCAGTGGAAGATTTCCACTGGGGGGCTTAAATCGATTTTACGTGGCCACAATCCTCGCCCTTACTTCCGTCGCGATTTAGACAAATAATTTGTTCAGTCCGCATGAAGGCCTCCTAACTCATCAGTGCAACATCTCCGTGAACACAAAAATCAAAGAACCACAGAGGTGAGACAACGGTGAGGACTCGACAGCAAGAAACCACTGAAATGCTGGAACAAAAGAAAACCAACAGTTAGACTCCGATGAAGTCTCTTTCATAACAATACAAGAACGGATCAGCCACAAGAGATGCGCAATTCGTACCCATCGGAATGCCCACAATTTGTCTAAATAACTTATTACCGAATCTAATATGAATATACTCAAGTAGAAAGGTGAGGGTATCACACACTTTCTGACATGACCAAAGTGTATAATTCTTATGCTCTTTAGAAGTGAAAAATGCATTTCTGACATTACATGCAAGATAGAGAGAATCTTCTCTGTGAAAAGCCCATTCAATTAAATCATTAAGCTTTTCTTTTACAAGATTATGAGGAAGTGTAGTGTAAAGAGTGGAAAAATCGTAAGTAGACAGACTTGAAGCACGAAAATGTCTGGATTTCAATTTATTTAAAACCTCATTCGATTGTTTTATAGACCAAAACAGATTTCTTCCTGATCTTTCAAAGACTTTATCACAATATTTAATCACATGCGTTTTAATAGCAGTAAGACAGGAAGTTAATAATTTAGAAAGTTCAGTGGTAGTGCAAGAGCTAGAATTTGCAATAAACCGTGCTTTGTAAGGTTTTTTATGAATAGCAGAAAAATAAAAGTCATTTCTTAATTACACGTGTGGACATATGATTTTTATGAATGACGTTATGCACAAAATAACAGCGATGTTATATGATAAATTTGCATATAACATAGCTTTGTAATTTACATAAAAATGATATAAATGGTATAACAAGAGCACCGCAAGCGGCGCCATGCTCGTCTGTTTTTCCATGTCACATAGACAAATCAATGAAATTGCATCATAGAGTTATTGAACTTATACAAAATATAGCCTTTTTGATAATACAGATGTGTCAAGTTCCATGAGGCTGAGCCATATGGTCAAAGTTAAAGTTTTTTGGTTAATTTTTCGAAAAATAGGTCAAAGTTCAAAGGTCAAGGTCACAGGTCAAACAGCGTGGTATGACTGAAAAGGTCTTGTCCCAAGAAACATTCATGTGAAGTTGGAAGGCTCTGTTGTGAATAGTATTGAAATAAGAGACAAAAACAATTTAAAAAAACGGAGAGAAAAGGGGAGATAATTCAATCAAATTGCAAGATGGAGTTATAAAACTTGTCGGGAATGTAGCTCTTGTGATGGTGAGTATGTGTATGAAGTTTCATGAAGGTAGGCCAAATACTTTTGGAAATATGGTCAAGGTTAAGGTTTTCGGTTAAATTTTCGAAAAATAGGTCAAAGTTCAAAGGTCAAGGTCACAGATCAAAAAGTGTGGTATCAAAAAGGTCCTGTCCCAAGGAACATTCATGTGAAGTTTGAAGGCTCTGTTGTGAATAGTATTAAAATGAGAGCAAAAAATGTGTTTCAGAAAAAAAATGGAAAAGGGGAGATAATTCAGCCAAAATCAACAATGTTGTTATGGTCCTTGGTCAAAATGTAGCTCTTGTGATGATGAGTGTGTGTATGAAGTTTCATAAGGCTAGGTTTAATACTTTTTAAGTTATAGCCAAGGTTAAGTTTTTTTGGAACGACGACGCCAGACGACAACGCAGACGCCGGAGTGATGACAATAGCTCGAAAGTTTTTTTTTCAAAAAACAGACGAGCTAAAAATGGTAGCTTAAACATGTCCAAAGGCCCTTAACATTTTTTTTCCATTCACTTTTCTTCAAATGCGCATGCGCTGGCAACCACAGTCGAACTTCAATGGCTCGAACACCTATGGGACCATGAGCATTTGTTCGAGACAATTGTTGTTTGATACCATGGGTTACTGATAGGAGCACCCCAGGAGGCATGATGGGATCAGCCTGGGATATCTTAGGAATGCTCCCTAATATAAATATATGTTGTGTGTACTCATTAGAATCGCCTCCATGAGGCGATTCTAATGAGTACACACAACATATATAAGAGAAAACTTCACTAAAATATCCACAATTGTGTACTGGTTACAATTTATGTGTACTCATTGCAATCGCCTCAATGAGGCTGGTCGCCTTTATGGCAAGTGTTATTTTTTGTTGAGTCAGTTTATTTATAAATTCCATTACGAAAACATACCTATTCAAATATATTGACTTTTTCTTGAGCTTTATTATATATATATATATATATATATGGGATTGTTAACTTGAAAATTCCATCATGGATGAAACCGGTTGTTAAAAATACAGGAAAAATAACTTTTATTCCAGTGTTTCTTTAATTTTTACGGCGTAGCCGTTATGGTTTTGCTTTTGTCCTACATTTTTCGTTATTCTATTGGTCAATAAAACCACATGTCCAAGGAGATGACCATTTCATTGGTCAATGATTTGCATAAATAAATCTACTCAAAAGTACGACAGTTTACTGAAGTTTTAACCTAGGAAATGTTTTGTTTTTTATGTGAGACATGAATGAAAAATCTATACAGTTTCGGCTTGCTCACCGTCTTGTCCTTTGATGACCATACGTCATATGTATAATTGTGTTTCTAGTGAATTCTGTAACTGCTGCGGTGAATAGCTATTTTGACCTTATTTCACGTGGTTGGTCTATATAGCGAAAGGAACCATTTCGCGAAAGGAAGGTTCCTTTCGCGAAAGGAAGAATTTTCTGCGAAAGGATTGTTTGTTTGATTTGAGGTTTAACGTCCCCATCAACACTGTGTAGGTCATTTTGCAGACGTTGTTTCCAAGTTTGTGGGACTTTTACCCGACATTGAGATGAAATGACACCCAAGCCCTGTTGCCCAATGAAACCAATAAAGAGATATAGCATGACAAAAACATGTAAAAATCGCATTACAAATTGACAGATGTTTAATTTACAATATATGCTAAATAAAAGTTGCAGTGTATCATTTGTCTTCAGCATACTTTATGTCCTCCATTTTAACACAAAATGGACATTTTCGAATATCATTAATGTTATATAAATTCTGAAAAGGAATAAGTGTAATTTGAGTTTTAATTAGGTGCACATAAGATCAAGTTTCCGTCCGTTTGTCTGCTCGTCCGTTTGTTCGTCCGCCTATGCGTTTACGTTCACCATAGCGACAACCCGAAATGTTAACCCTAGAATTTGTGTTCAAAAACAGTAAATGATAACGTTTTCTTATTTGTTGTGCATATACTTGAGATCATATGCTCTTGAAAATGAGGTCATGTTTTTTAACCTTGACCTTTTACATTGACCTTAGCTCAAACAGGCGGGACACCGCCCTCTGCAAAGCTATTTTTCCTCGCGTGACATCTGAATTGTTTGAATACAGTAAACCAGTTCATAGCTAGACAATTGTTGTTGTCACTATTGTAGCTCATATTGCACGACCCGCAGAAAAAGCGACCGACTGAAGTCGGTTGATTTTCTAAGAGTGCCCTAAAATCACCGTGTCATTCTGTCAGTCTGTCTGTCCGTCCGTAACCCGTTTGTGAAAATTGGTGATAGTGACTTAACCGCTGGGAATATTTAAACAATTTTTGGCATACTGATAGATATCAATGAGATCTAACCAATGAACTTACGAAATATTATATTCCATTTAGTATAGGCTCGCCGAGGCGAAAAAATGTGAAAATTTTCGAACTGCTTCTCCTCGGAAACCGTTGGGCCGATTGAAGTCAAATTTCATATGGAGCCTCTATGGGATGGGGGAAACCAAAATTTGCTCATGGGGTCCAGGTCACATGACCCAAATGGCCGCCAAGCCATATATGGTCTGTCTGTCTGTCCGTCCGTAACCCGTTTGTGAAAATTGGTGATAGTGACTTAACCGCTTGGAATATTTAAACAATTTTTGGCATACTGATAGTATCAATGAGGTCTAACCAATGAACTTGCGAAATATTACATTCCATTTAGTATAGCCTCGCCGAGGCGAAAAATGTGAAAATTTTCGAACTGCTTCTCCTCGGAAACCGTTGGGCCGATTAAGGTCAAATTTCATATGGAGCCTCTATGGGATGGAGGAAACCAAAATTTGCTCATGGGGTCCAGGTCACATGACCAAAATAGCCGCCAAGCCATATATGGTAAAAACCCTTCAAAATAGTCTTCTCCAGAACCACTTGGCAGATTTCCACGAAACTTGATAAATAACATCAGGGACGTAGGCCCATCATAAATTGCTAAAATGGTGACCCTGGGTTGACCTTGACCTTCTTTGTGCCTAGGTCAAACTTTGACACATATGCTTTTGTATTGGAAAAGTGAGAATTCATTTTATCCTGCAAACGATTCAGAATACAGTACTAAAGTATTAGATATATTTTTGCTCCTTACGATAAGGCGCATTTATTGGGGGAACCGTTTTAGGTCCAGGTCACATGACCAAAATGGCCGCCATACCCATATATGGTAACACTCATCAAGCTAAAAGCATCCGGCGGGTCGTGCACTTCAGCTGAAGCACAGGTTTCTAAACAACCTTCCAATTAAATCTACGCCGCATATCTTTTTTAAAGATATTTCTTGTTGGACACATATCTTTACTAATAGGATTATATGGCCGAAATTTCGCAGACCAGTATGGGAAGCGTGTTTAGGATTGTTGATGGGCAAACAGCGTTAACATTTGACAGAGGTATGGCCGTTAACAATTTTCATTAAATGGGTTTTGGACTTTTATGCCCTTTACTTTATGGAATATTTGGATGAGTCTTCTTCAAACTTTTTATGAGCCCCGCCAAGCAAATTTGTGTCTTCGAGCATTCCGTCATGCCCAGCCATTCAGAGGGGCCAGGGATATGGCTTTCTGTCTGAAGGTTCCTCTTGATTCACTGCTTGTATGAGCGAACAGCGACGGTTCTGGCGAGACTGCGCGAATGCGCAGGCTCGCCTGAACCTTCGCTGCTCGCATAGGCGATAAGTACCAAAATCGCTTGACGGGGCCCTTATATACAAAGTTATTGGGGATGTGTGGTTTAGGATTGTATATGGGAAAATACGTTAACATTTGACATATTTATGGACGTAAGCAATTCCCATTAATTTGGGTTTGGTTACCTATTCATTTACTAAACGAAATATATGGCTGAAACTTCACAGATCAGTAGACCACTATAGGAGGCATGTTTGGGTTGTTAATGGGCAAAATGCGTTAATATTTTACAGAGTTATGACTGTTAACAATTCCCATCCAATGGTGTTTAGCCTTTTACTCCTTTACTTAATGGAATATATGGATGAAACGTAGCAGAAACATAGACCACTAAAGCAGCACGTGAAGAAGTCCGTGATATGAATGTCCCCTAAATGTCACTTTATATAGAGCAAACTGCAGTTTACGGGGGTATACATGATTTTACTTATTTTTGCTCCAAGACATAGGTGGTCGGTACTCGTTAGAACCGCCTCAATGAAGCGGTTCTAACGAGCAACCACAACCTGACTTTGCAGTATAAATAGGAAAAATATCGCGGATTTTCATCAGAAAAGTAGCAATTTTATATATGGTAACACTCATCAAGCTAAAAGCATCCGGCGGGTCGTGCACTTCAGCTGAAGCACAGGTTTCTAAACAACCTTCCAATTAAATCTACGCCGCATATCTTTTTTAAAGATATTTCTTGTTTCATATAGATCAGGCTTGGAGAGCGACGGCTCTAAAGAGTACCCACAATCAACGTTTTTTGAGCGGAAATAAGAAAAATAATGTGACGCCGGGTTTGTTTGTTTTAATTGAGGTTTAACGTCCACGTCAACACTATTTAAGTCATTTTGGAGACGCTTCTTCCAATCAATTTTGTGGGACTTTTACCTGACATTGATATGAATGACATCTCAATCTCTACCGCCCAGTGAAACCAAAAGGTTATATTCATTGGACGGTCTGACTCACACCACTTTGCCTGGGTAGGCTTAGTCCTACTAAGCCGTTTACCTGTACTCATGTGTGGTCAGTTTCAGCTCTGCGTTGAAGCATCATGCAGCCCATTCTATTTCTCCAAGCCCCGATGGGCGGAGGCGAATATACACCTGTACACCCAAGTTTCACTAATATAAAATTGGACTTTAAGGGGTCAAAATTATATAGACGTGTTTTCGTGATGTTGATTAACTTTTAGCCTTAGCTTCTCATTTATTCATTTTTTAGCCTTAAACTTTAGCACTTATCCAATAATTTCGGCCCGCCCATCGATGCTGGGAGAAGAATTCAGGGCTGCATGATGCTTTTATGCGGAGCTGAAAGTACTGTTTTTTACGGTCCTTTCAAGATTAATTCAGTCATATCGAGGCGATCGTTAATCAGAGGCTGGCGTAAACCGGAGTTCCCAGAGAAAAGCCACCTGACCTTCCATTGCAGAACTTGGCGTCTCACATGTGACCCGCGCCAGAGTGAGGGGCCTAATGATTAAGTTTTAAAGTTCTTACCCACAAGGCCACGGAGGTCCATTCATGATAACTGGTAATCCACTTAGAGGGTCAAAGCCTGCCCAGGAAAAGTGGTGCTAGTCGGACCGTCCATATCAACCATTGGGCGGCAGCACTTGAGATGTCCTTTTATCTCCATGTCGGGAAAATATCCCACAATTTCCAAAATGACCTTGATAGTGTTGAGGTCAAATCAAACAAACTAAAATTGCAAATTAGTCGAAACGTAGCGGTAAATGCAAATGTGTTCGGCATTAAAGTATCAACACAAAATACGTACAAGTTCCTCTCTCAGTGACGTTTGCTTCCAGGTCTGCAACAATGTCACAGATAAGATCTTTGTGAGGACGTTTTTCATTTTTCTTGAACGCTGGAATTAGATGCGATACTAGATCACATTTTATCATGAAAACACAGCAGTGGTATATGATGCTATTTCCATTGGCTGCATGAATGACAATTTAAGGTTATCATGTAATCATTTAAAACACGCCTATACAAATATATTGTAAATTTAACGTCGAAAAAAATTTTTTTTCAGATGAAAAATTGTGATTTTTTTCTTATTTTTGCTCAAAATATAAATTGTGGGTATACGTTAGAACCGCCTAAATATATAATTTTGAGCAGAAATAAGGAAAATGATGTATACCCCTGTAAAACCCAGTTTTACTATATAAAAATGGGGTTCAAGGGGTCAAAGTTATATAGCGTGGCGTGTTTTCGTGATGTGTGAGTCATTTGTAGCTTCTAAGAGTGCACACATATATTTGACGACATTAGACCCGGTGACCTACATTTGAACCGACATGACCCATATTCAAACTTATTCGACATTTTAACCTAACTTCCGTCCTAACAAGACAAACATTCTGGTTAAAATTCTAGAGTGAAGAATGGCCTGGTGGTCTAGTTTTTATGTGATATGACCAGTAGTCAAACATAATTGATATATAATCTAGACAAACGTTCAGAAAAAAAAATCATGAAAATTAGTGCTAATCTAAAGCCCCTAAAGAATGAAAAGGTTTATAGAAATCTGACCTAATGACCTAGTTTTAAACCGATATAAACAATATTTTAATCTGACCAAGATATGAAACATCTTGGACTCAGGTGAGCGATCCGGTACCGTCTTGGCCCTTGTGTTTAAAACCTTGTTCTCTCTCTAGAAGTTGCAGCTTTTGCAGTTTTGCTTCTTTTTCATAAATCTGTACCAGATTTTGTTTGTCTTAATGATATTTTGGTCGGGTGAACAATATGACTCCCGGAACTAAAACTATAAAACAAACAAACTTTAAACAACATCCTTTTCTCCTAAGCCAACGAACCGATTTCAAAATAATTTCACAACAGTTGTGCGCGTATGCCCATTTACCAAAATTGCTAAAATAGTTCCTTTCGGCTGAACAAAATGGCTTCCAGAGCTAAACCCAACTGGGCTGAACAAAATGACAATCAGAGCATAACAAATCTTTGAAAAATGATTCCTATGCCAATGTTCTGATTTCAAAAGAAATTCAAAGAAATACAGTGAAATTCCGCTGTTAAGACCACCGAAAATTCAGAGTACATGTAATTCTGCTTTAAGAAGCTCATTTTGAAGGCTTCACACATTTTTCTTGGTGATGTATGTAGGTCACGAGGTCTGATGTGGTTAAATCTATATGTGCACTCATAGAAGCTACACATGTCTCAGACATCACGAAAACACACCTCTATAATTTTGACCCCCTTTAACCCCACTTTTATATGTAAAATTTGGGTTTACATGGGTAAAAATTATTTTTTCTTATTTCTGCTTTAAAATATAGAATTAAGAAAAGGATATCACAATCTTTCGTCTTAAAACTTGCATGTTTTTGCCGGTATTTGCATAGGCGTGTTTTCCTAATGGGCTGCAAATTATTCACCAATGATGCCCAGTTCTACCAAAAGTGTGTCTTCTTTCCAATGAGTACCCACAACCTATGTCTAGAAGTAGAAATAAACACAGTATTGTATACCCCGTAAACCCCAGTTTATCTATATAAAGTGGGGTTTATGTGGGGCGTTCATTTCACGGACTTGTTCACACGATGAAGTTTGAATATGGATAACAAACTACGAGGGCTGATTAATATGTTGTGAGCCTCATATTGAAGGATTTGAATTTTGTCGGACATTATGTATTATTTTTCAACATAATCTCGTGACCAGGATTAGGTCACACTATGCTTCATTTTTGACGCAGTTACGGAAAAATATTAAACTTAAGCGCCGCGGAAAGCTCACTAAAGGTGTGTTGTCCATCAGGAGAAAGCTCCAAGTCTGTCATTGCTATGGATGCCATTCACGATTGTGGCTTTAAACTGAGCACCCGCCTTATTCACCTGATCTCGCACCATCAGACTTTCATCGATTTCCAGAACTGAAACGGCTAATTCTATTTCTACTTCTAAACACAGGTTGTGAGTACTCGCCTCAAGGCCCAAACGAGGCGGTTCTAACGGGCATCAACAACCCATGTTTATTGCATAAATAAGAAGAATATCACGGATTTTCATCAGAAATATAGCCATTTTAAAAATGTGAAAAAATACAGAACGTCGCATGGGTGCGTTATCGTAATGTCGATATACTGAATACACGATCTGTGTCTTTAATAATAAAATATAATCAGTGAGCCTTAGACAATTTTATAGGGGCCCCTATAAAATTGTCGTGGCGAACCGATTATATAAAGTATATTTTATTACTAGTATAAACATATTTTATTGCAACTATTACATATATATGTGTGCAATGGGGTTGGGTCACAAGTTCTCTCAACATTAGTTACGACCCTTCCCCTACAAAATGACATCAATAAATTATAGTCACGTGATAATGATATGAACGAACTAATAAATAAATAAATAAATAAATAAATAAATAAATAAATAAATAAATAGTGTGCGCCTTCTCGGGTGAGCATGGAGTGATTAGCACCTACTAAAATACTAATCAGAAAATCGTTTCGTATTTTTAATGTAACTTCTGACAGCTCTAAAAAGTGTAGTATTACCATAGAGTTATAATTAATAAAATATCGCGCAGATTACGATAGTTCATGTTAAGCAAATCTTCATTTAAATCTCCTACAATTTAAGTGTTTTTTTTACTAATTTCCGAGGCCTTTTCGATATTTGCATTAAAATTACTATCTGCAGTGGTTGGACTATAAAATAAACCTATCAATAAGCTATCCCGATTAACATCGACTTCTGTCCAAAGTGATTCAGCACAGAATATTTCTAAATCAGGTCTACGTCGGTGCCTGAGGCTAGAACTTATATACAAGAGCAATCCACCTCCATATATATTCCTGTCTTTCCTATACGGTTCACTAAAATAATTTGAAATAGTGAGTAGTTCAGAGGATACGTTGGCGTCGAGATGCGTCTCAGAGAAGCATAAGATGTTAAAATCCGAAAGATGATCTTGTATATAGGCAATTTTGTTTCGTATGCTCCTAATATTTAGATGAAGGATAGATAACGAGTGCTCATTGTCTGGACCTGGATTGCTCTCAACATCTCCAGCTTCTAATAGTAGAAGAATCAAAACTAGAAAAAAATGTACATTAAATAACGAAGATTCTAACAAACACACGTAACTGGCGTATTTAGCTATAAATAAAAGCATCCAAAAACTCAGTAAACTATATCTAATCATGACGGTCTGATAGCTGCCAATAGTGCAACAATAAAATAGGCCTATGGAGACCCGCCACTGATCAAGGGAAACACCCATTAATACTAGAGAAAACAACAGTTGCGGGGGTCTCCACAGGCCACCTCAGTGTTGCAATGACCATGTAAGAAACCCGAGGGACGCACGCAATAAGGATAAGTATAGCATTTATAAAGTTGATACAGATAAGTTGATATAATAAATACATGTAGATAAGTAAACATCAAATAGGTGACAATAATCTTGATGGGATAGTGAAAATTACAAATTGTCTTAAGGCATAACAAGATGATCAGTCAGATCGCACACCAGACGGACGTGCAGGCGGAAAAAGGGGCTCCTGTATCACGCCATGTTAATATCAGGCGCGACAAAAACGAACAAGTTTGCCGGTGCTGAGCACAGCAAGTCGAGTTCTACATGTAGCAAGACCTATGTCTAGCAGTGCAGACGACGATCAGAGCACAGCAAGTCGAGTTCTACATGTAGCAAGACCTATGTCTAGCAGTGCAGACGACGATCAGACATCGCAAGATGCATAGCGAACTCAACGCCACCCATGCTTGCACAAGATAATATTGTGTATTTCTGCATGAAAACACGAGGAACACAGTCAACCCATTTTGTACCAGAAATCCCAAAACGGGCACCCCGGCAAACAGCGCAGGCCCAGATCAGACCTACATTATTTGCAACAAGTTCAGCTAGTTTCCAAATAAATTTTAACGGCACCACAACCTGTCAACCAAACTTCGAAACAGACTCCCGCCATACACGAGGAGGAAGATTCCATTTGGCACTTAGTGGGTTAGGGCTTTCTTTTATACGTGGTTCGATCGCATGCATTACATAAAAGCCGAGCATAATATTTCTGTACTCATTGCCTACATGGGCAGCGAAGGCCCTGGCGTAGCTGCGCATGGATATACACAGGGTCGTATCATCAAGACAAACATTCTGCCACAGTTTCATGAAGATTGAAGCACACTGTGACCTCTAGCCAATGAACAAGGTTCCAAGGCGGTTCTTCTGTCGCGGTTTATTTTTGTTATGGTTTGTCTTTTGGTGTTTGTGTCGCTTGTGTTATTTTATTTTGGATAGCCTATTGGCCATTTTGTGGGAAAGTAACTGTCCTTTTGGCTTTCCGCTATTGATGTTTCCATTAGGGTCTATTGTTTCATGTTTGTGTTTCTTTTCCTTTGGTGTCTCTGATGGGAGCTGTGGGTTAATTGTATCGATTTCTGATCATTGCCTCCACTTCTACTTGACAGCAATTTGACCTTGTGACCTAGTTTGCAACAGACATGACCCGTATTCGAACTTGACCTAAATATCTTGAAAAAAAAAATAGTTTTGTATAGCTTCGAAGATTGAAGAAAAACTATGATCTTTAGAGGGTTATCAAGGTTTCAACGCAATCTGACCAAGTGACCTAGTGTTTTAGTTGACATGACCCATATCCAAACTTGATCAAGGTGTTATCAGGACAACCATTCTTTTTATAGTTTCATGAAGACTGAAGCCAAACTTTGGCCTCTAGAGGGTGACCAAGGTTTTAAACCAGTTTTACCGAGTGACCTAGTTTTTGACCGGACATAACCAATATTCAAATTTGACCGAGATATTATGATCAAGACAAACATTCTGGTACAGTTTCATACAGATTGGAGCAAAGCGGTAGCCTCTAGGGAGTGATTGACGTATGACAGACACAGGGTGATCACTATTCTCTGTGAGCTTACAATAGAAATGAATTATGTTTAGTTAGTCAACAATTGACAAGGTCAATGACAGAGATTTTCAGCAACGAAGGAGACATAAATGTAATATTATGACTGAGTGGTGGACCTTGCCGGTTTTTTTAACTCATCCAAGCGTTTATTCTCAGCCTACTTATAACTATACGTAGGTTTCAGGAAGTTCCGATCATAAGTAAAAACAAATGTTGATAAGGGTTGATTTTCAGCAATCAAGGGGGCAAAACACTAAGATCAATTAGCCGACTTCGCCAGTTTGCGAGCTTATCCAAGCCTTTATCCCCAGTATACTTTTGTGTAAGTTTCAAGAAGATCCGATCAAAACAGATCATGCTATGGTAATGACAAGGTCGAAAATAGGCGATTTTCAGCAATCAAGGGGACGAAACACAATCACGAAAACACGCCTATATAATTTTGAACCCCACTTTTGTATAGTAAAACTGATGTTTAAAGGGGTGAACCCTATTTTGAGGCGGTTCTAACGAGTACCCACTATCTATATTTTAGAGCACAAATGAGAAAAATATCCTAAATTTTCATCTTAAAATTTTCGTTTTTTCGGCGGTAAAGGTTATAATGTATATGTATAGGCGTGTTTTCGCAATGCTAAGATTAATTGTCCGACTTCGCCAGTTTACGAACTTATTCCAAGCCTTTATCCCCAGCCTTTTTCGTGTAAGTTTCAAGAAGATTCGATGAAAGCGGATCATGCTATGGTAATGGCAATGTCGAAAATAGGCGTTTTTCAGCAATCAAGGTGACAAAACTCTAGGATTAATTGCCCGACTTTGCCAGTTTTGAACACATCCTTTATCCCAAGCCTACTTATATGTAGGTTTCGGAAAAATCTGATCGAAACGGAATGCACTACGGTGATGAAAACGTCAAAAATAGATACTTTTATCAACTTAAGGGACATAACTCTATGATAATTGGGCTGACCTCACTAGTTATCGAACTCATCCCAGCTTTTATCCCCAGCCTAATTATATTTCAGTTTCAGAAAAGGCGCTACGATGATGACAAGAATTTTCCCATTGTAAGTCTCTGGGACCTTGTGGTTGCCATTGCTACCAAAGTTTACATTCATTTTCGATAAAAATGTCTAATGTCATCAGTCCCCCACCAGAAGCATACTGCAGATGAGAAATGATTGTGATTCGCCTGCAGTCGCCAGAGATATAAATGCTCAAATATGTGAACAGAAGATGGACGATGGGCGGGCGGACGACGGATGGACTACCATCCGAGACTTCGGCCCAGATGAACTAAAAATTATATGACCCACATCTCCTCTTACTCTTAAACCAGTGCAGTGACTTCTTCACTTAACTTTGTGCTTAAAGTACAATCACGACCAACAATCTAGTTTAAAAAAAATTGTTAGAAAAATTTCATATTCTTTGGCGGTAAAATTTTCAAAACATTTGCATAGGCGTGTTTTCTTGATGCAGTCCTGAAAATTGTCTCCCATGTACAAACTATCAGAAAATATGCTAGCTGTATAAGTTTCCCATAATTTAATTGTACATATGCACATAGCACCCAATTGCAACTACATGTAAGCTGAAAGTGAAAAGTGCAGACTCATTATGGACTTTTGTTTCTGCATGTCTCTGATGTGGTTATAAAATTCACACACATTTTGAGCAGAAAAAAAGAATACGTCTTCGAAACCTTTTTTTTTTGCAGTTGGGTATATCATTGCAATGATGTGTTACATCACGTGAACAAGTCCGTGAAATGAACACCCAATTGTATAGAGAAAAATGGGGTTTATGGGGGTAAACATTATTTTTCTTATTTTACCCCAAGACATAAGTTATGGGTACGAGCACCCATAACCTATGTTTGCAGTATAAATAAGAAAACTATCATTACGAAAACACGCCTATACAAATATATTGTAACCTTTATCACCGAAACAATGAACATTTTAAGATGAAAAATTGTGATATTTTTCTTATTTCTGCTCAAAATATAGATTGCGGGTACTCGTTAGAACCGCCTCATCGAGGCGGTTCTAACGAGTACCCACAATCTATGTTCTTGGGCAGAAATAAGAAAAATAATGTACACCCCTACAAACCCCAGTTTTACTATATAAAGTGGGCTTCAAACGGGTCAGAATTATATTGGCGTGTTTTCGTGATGCATGGATTTTCATCCGAAAAGTAGCCATTTTGGAGATGTGAAAAAATGCACTATGTCGCACGGGTGTGTTATCGTAATGATGCTATAGAAACAGTACCTTTAAAACAGACCAGGAAACCCTCGCATCCGCCTTTCAAGTCGTAGCTGCCCTGGAATCGTATTTCTAACAAGTTTTTGTTTAAATGATGCTTGGGGTTGCAGACATGTTGCTCGTCGTCACCATTAACCGCTTTTCCTTTATTTCGTATGTCGAACTCCCACGTACAGTCATTATGTGTATCGTTTATAGGACCAATTGTAACTTGATCTGATATAAACGTCAACATTTCTCTTTCACAAATGCCCAAAACACGAACTCCAATGTGAAGTGTCCTGGATTTCAAGTATTTTCGCGACCACCTTATGACCGCCCTGTACTCATTAGTAGTATTAAACAGTGAGTTGCTAGCGGCCCAAGGAAACTGGGGCTGGTTCCTGATGATACCTTGGTCACGCCGTTTGTTTAACCGAATTTTCCTTTCCATTCTTGTCCTGTTATCGTTTACTTTCTTCTTTGTTTTTTCGGTCATATCAATTATTTCTGCAAAGTAATAGAGAATACCAGGTAAGTGTATTTTGATATCAAGTTTATCAGGCAAGGCTTCGAGAACGCTTGTAGAATCGCGAGGCTTGCCGAGCGATTCTGCATGCGTTCTCGAAGCCGAGGCTGATAAACTTGATATCAAAAGACACGAATCTGGTATTCTATTTATCAGTCTATCCCCTTGTAAACTTGTTATCTTTTACTTTTTTTCTTTGTCTTTTCGGTCATATCAATTATTACTGCAAAGTAAAATTGTAACTTGTTAACCCATATAGCGTTATGTAAATTTTCAGAGCCAACGGCAGATTTAGTATACAAATAATTTTTCAGGAGATAAAAAAACTTGACATCACGAAAACACGCGTATATGATTTTGACCCCCTCAAACCCACTTTTATATCGTAAATCTAAGGTTTACAAAGATAAAAGTTATTTTTCTTATTTCTGCTCAAAAACATAGTTTGCTTGTACTTGTTAGAACCGCCTCGCCGAGTCCCTAAAATCTATGTTTGGAACAGAAATACGAAAAATATCAGATTTTTTTTTATCAAAAATTTCATTTCATTACGATAACACACTCGTGCGACAGAGTTCATTTTTCACATCTCCAAAATGGTTATTTTTCTGATGAAAATCCTTGCTATTTTTCTTATAAATGCTCTTAACATAGGTTGAGGGTGCTCGTGAGAACCGCCTCAGTAAGGCGGTTTTAACGAGTACCCACATCCTATGTCTATGAGCAGAAATAAGATAAATAATGTATATCCCCGTAAACCCAAGTTTTCACTGTTTAAAATGGGGTTTAGGGGGGTCTTCATTTCACAGACTTGTTCAAATGATGTTTGGCGGTAAAATTTTCCTATATATTTGAACGGCGTGTGTTCCTGTGAATTTTCAACTTGGCACACGATTCACGAGTAAAGTCAACCCCATCATCACAAAAACACGCCTATATAATTTTGACCCCCTTGAACCCACTTTTATATAGTAAAATCGGGGTTTACAGGGGTAAACCTTATTTTTCTTATTTCTGCTCTAAATGAGGCGGTTCTAATGAGTACCCACAATCTATATTTTGAGCAGAAATAAGAAAAATAAGTACAATTTTTCACCTAAAAAATTCGATTTTTCGGAGGTAAAGTTTACAATGTATTTGTATAGGCGTGTTTTCGTAATGTTTCTCTGAAGAAAAAAAAACAACAAAATAGCGGATCTTACACGAGTGGTCGTTTCATATGATATTTATGAAACGAGCCTTTGGCGAGTTTCATAAATTTCATATGAAATGACCATGAGTGTAAGATTCTGTTTATCTTATTACCACATTAAATAGGATTTTATCGCATTTTTCCGCTAAAAAGCATTGTTGACATGGACGTCGTCATGACGTTACTTAATCCCGCCAGTGTTATTACACGTGTGGTCATACGATTTTTATTACACGACGTTATCCACTGCTTATCAACGACGTCATATGATAAAAAAAAAAAAAAAAAAAAAATGATATTTTCAATATTTCTGCTCTCAACATAGATGATGGGTACTCATTAGAACCGCCTCGATGAGGCGGTTCTAACAAGTACCCATAATATATGTTTTTAGCTAAAATTATACAAAAATAACGTTTACCGCTTTAAAACCCCAGTTTTACTGCATAAATGTAGGGTTTGAGGGGGTCGAAATTATATTGGCGTGTTTTCCTGATATTTGTTTAATTTATTGATGTTTATCAACATGTTTCTTGGATTGAGCAATACCTATATATCTTAGTTTTATGACTTACTGGTTTGTGAAATCGAGCAGACCGGGTTTTGATTTTCCTGGTCGTAAACTCAGAGGACAGGTTTTCTGGTGACGAAGTTCTTAGTAAATTATTTTGACAGTTGAGCTGAGGTTCTCTATCTTCTTGGATCGACCACAAGTTACATGTAATACTAATGGGGCAGGCTCCATTGCCGTTGACCAATGACAACTAAATAGAAGATAAAGCAATGGTCAGAAAACAATACAATTAACCCACACCTTCAATCAGAGACTCGGTTTAATCAAGCGCGCATAAAAAAAGAACCAGTAAATACCGGGATTTTTTCACTATTCAGACTGAATCAGTTAATCTATATATTGCCATGGTGTAGTTGTTTGGTTCTTAACGGCCCAATCAATACTTTTATGTCATGATGAGACAGAGCGCGGCGTCTGATCTGGGTCTACATTGTTTGCTCGTGGGACATGCATTTCTGGAAAAATTTACCGCAAATTAAACAAACCTGGCACCCCTATAATTGGAAATGGATCATGCCAAATTTATTTAGGTGGAAGATTTCATTGTCATATATGTGTTAAACAAAACGGTATAATTTCCACATTCATGCCCATTTTCCCATTCTACACTCATAAACAATCGACCCACCAGTGTTGTCGGTGATTTGATTTGTTATTTCTTAAGGGGAATGGATACACCTTCAGCGGAAGTATCTCCTTTAAAAGTATATTTGTTGCCCAGATTATAAGGGGTCAACTCACGCCCATTTACCCATTCTACACTCAAAGACAATCGACCCACCATTGTTGTCGGTGCTTTGATTTGTTATTTTTTAAAGTATATTTGCTTGGTTATTTCAAAAAGTATATTTGTCTCCCAGGTCAAAAGGGGTCAACTCTTAAAGGAAAGAATTTGTTCCTGAGGAGCCAATTCTTTCCTTTAAGAGTTGACCCCTTTTCCCGCGAGACAGAGATGAAAGAAAAGCGAATGGAAGTACCAAAAGTTGTCTTTCTTTAAAAAATGGCGTAAAATCTGCCCGGTATATCCATTCCCCTTTAAGCTAATGAGGGAAAATCTAATACCTCTTTTTCGGGCACAACGTGCTTTGAACACTCGGATAAAAGTCGGGTCCTTGTAGGCACATTTGAAAGGATCTTCGGCATCGTTGCATATTACAAGTTTGTCCACAGGAAAATGAACCGAACAGCTTGCCTGCCAGTAGCACTCGTTCCTATCCGCCATTAGTCCTTGAGAGAGTGAGAAACGGGCCGAACTATTATCTTCCTGACAGGCCTTGGCGTCATTTCCGGACGTAATGTTAAGATGGGCGAGAACATGTGACTTTCCGCACTCAATGCTGAGACAGTAGTTCTTCTTCCATTCATCTACTGTTGGTCGGCAACATGGACAGTGCGATGGTTGGGTCAAACTACTGCAGCACCAGCAGCCTACAACAAATCGCATAGGAGTCGCATATCCATAGGGTTCATTACGCATATTAGACCCTACGCATGTGCGCAACGTACGCGCAAAAACACCTAATATAGTTCATAGTAGGGACCGCTCTGACATGGAACGGATAAGGGCTTTAACACAGCATGCTGGGGAAATTCTTTCGACAAATCCATTGGTCCTCTAAGGGGGTAGCGTGTCGTGTCTATTTTTTTTTTATTTATTTAATTATTTAGTTAGTTAGTTATTTTTTTTTCGTTTTCATTCTGTTTTTGTAGACCCTGATAAAAACGAGAGTTTGTTTGTTTGATTTGAGGTTTAACGTCCCCGTCAACACTTTAAAGGTCATTTTGGAGACGTTGCTTCCGATTTTGTGAAACTTTTACCCGACTTTGAGATGAAATAATATCTCAAGCCCTGCCGCCCAATGAAACCAATAGGGTTTATAAACATGGGCGGTCTGACTCGCACCGCTTTGCCTGGGCAAACTTAAATTCTCTAAGCGGTTTTCCAGTACTCGTGTGCGGTCGGTTTCAGCTCTGCGTGGAAGCAGCATGTAACCCATATACAGTAGAACTTCGATGGCTCGAACACCGATGGCTCGTTTACCATGGATGCGTCGAACCCATTCTTGAGCCCCTAGCGAAATCCTGTACATAAGAAATAGTGGGGGATAATTAAGGAGATTTTAGTCTTTTATCTTGCAAATGTATGCTGTGTGTACTCATTAGAATCGCCTCGATGAGGCGATTCTAATGAGTACACACAACATACGTCTTCATTATAGAACACCGAAAAATTGTATAAAAGTATCTCGTTAGGCCTCCTGACAGTAACCCTCAGTGGTTCGAACTATTTCCTGTCTCGAACAGATTTTCGAGGTCCCAAAGGTGTTCGAGCCATTGAAGTTCGACTGTAGATAAAAACGGGATGGAAAATAAAATAAAAAAGAGTCTGAGGCCAGACTATTAGATGTACCTGTTCTGTTGATTTTTCTTCAGGACGAGTCATTGTCACTGAAAGTGAAAGATTCTTGGTTTGGCTGTTATATGCGAAATTGGGGTGAATATTAGGAATACAGTCGAACTTCAATAGCTCGAACACCTTTGGGACCTCGAAAATCTGTTCGAGACAGAGGGAGTTCGAGCCACTGAGGGTTTCTGCTAGGAGGCATAACGAGATACTGTCAGACAGTTTTTCGGTGTTCCATAATGAATATGTATGCTGTGTGTACTCATTAGAATCGCCTCACCGAGGCGATTCTAATGAGTGCACACAGCATACATTTGTAAGATAAAAGATTAAAATATCCTTAATTATCCCCCACTAGTTCTTATGTAGAGGATTTCGCTAGGGACTCAAGAATGGGTTCGACTCATCCATGGTAAACGAGCCATCGGTGTTCGAGCCATCGAAGTTCTACTGTAGTTTAATTGAAATCTATGGCTTATATCTATTAGGGTATAACGCGGAAGTACAGCCATTGGTTACCCACAATGTAGGTTCTCCTTTATATTTATAATGCAACACAAAAGAGGCCCATATCAAGCATAAGCCCCTGAAAACCCATGTTTTACTATATAAAAGTGGGGTTCATGGGGGTCAGAATTATATAGACTTGTTTTGGTCATGGTTACGAAAGCTGTTTAAACGCAAGCAGAAATTTACATACAAGAGGGCCCAGAAGGCCCTTATTCGCTCACCTGAATAACACTGTCTCTAGTACATTCTAATTTAAGCTCTGGTGGCCAGCTTCTTCATCAGAGCAAAACGATCTTAGCTAGTTTGGAAGGATGTCACCAAGGCAACATTCCAGTGAAGTTTGAATCAATTTGACGCAAGGGTTTAGGAAGAGTTTTCATTTGAAGAAAATTTACAATGTCTATTTTTTAACTCTGGCGGCCATATTGTTTATCCCAGCAGGATCATTTTAACTATTTTGGTAGAGGGTCTTCTATGAAGTTTGAATGAAATCGACCCAAGGGTACAGGAGGAGTTGTCTTTTGAAGATTTTTTTCCTTTTTTTAGCTCTGGTGGCCATCTTGTTCATCGGAGCGGAATGATTTTAGCTATTGTGATAGGAAATTACCTGTGCAACATTCCTGTGAAGTTTGAATCAAATTGGCCAATGGGTTTAGGAGAAGTTCGCGTTTGAAGCAAATGAATGTTTTTCTATTTTTAGCTCTGGTGGCCATTTTCTACATCCGAGCGGGATCGTTTGAGCTATTTTAGTATTTTAGTCATCTAAGCAACATTCTTATAAAGTTGGAATGAAATTTGCCTAATGGTACAGGAGGAGTTGTCGTTTGAAGATTTTTTTTCTATTTTTAGCTCTGGTGGTCATCTTGTTCAGCAAAGCGGAACGATTTTAGCTGTTTTTGGTAGGGAGTTGCCTACATAACAGTTCTGTGAAGTTTGAATCAAATTGGCCCAAGGGTTAGGGAGGGGTTTGCGTTTGAAGCAAATTTATGATGTTTTTTTCTATTTTTAGCTATGGATGCCATTTTTCTCATCAGAGCATAACCGTTTTAGCTATTTTGGTAGAGGGTCACCTAAGTAACATTGGCCCAAGGGTACAGGAGTACAGGAGTTGTCGTTTGAAAAAACAAATCTATTTTTAGCTCTGGTGGCCATCTTGTTTGTCAGATCGGAACGACTGTAGCTATTTTTGTAGTGAGTTACCTGGGTAACATTCCAGTGAAGTTGGAAACAAATTGGCCCAAGGGTTTAGGACGAGTTTGCATTTAAAGCAAATTTACGACATGTTTCTATTTTTAGTTCTGTCGGCCATAATGTTCATCGGAGCAGAAAAAAATAGCTATTTTGGTAGAGGGTCACCTAAGCATCATTCCGTTGAAGTTTGAATGAAATTGGCCCAGGGATTTGGGAGGAGTAGTCGTTTAAAGATTTTTCTATTTTTAGCTCTGTCGGCCACATTTTTCATCGGAGCAGAACGATTTTACCTATTTTGGTAGAGAGTCACCTGAGCATCATTCCTTTGATGTTTGAATGAAATTGGCCCAGGGGTTTGGGCGGAGTAGTCGTTTAAAGATTTTTTCTATTTTAAGCTCTGGCGGCCATATTGTTCATCGGAGCAGAACGATTTTAGCTATTTTGGTAGAGAGTCACCTGAGCATCATTCCTTTGATGTTTGAATGAAATTGGCCCAGGGGTTTGGGCGGAGTAGTCGTTTAAAGATTTTTCTATTTTAAGCTCTGGCGGCCATATTGTTCATCGGAGCAGAACGATTTTAGCTATTTTGATAGAGGATCATCTTAGCATCATTCCTCTGAGGTTTGAATGAAATTGTCCCAAGGGGTTTGGGAGGAGCAGTCGTTTAAAGATTTTTTCTATTTTTAGCTCTGGCGGACATCTTGTTCATCAGAGCGGAACCATTCTAGTTATTTTGGTAGAGAGTCACCTAGGCAACATTCTGTGAAGTTTAAATGAAATTGGCCTAAGGGTTAAGGAGGAGTAGTCTTTTAAAGTAATTGTTGACGACGCACGGCGGACGACGCACGATGGACGACGGACATTGACCGATCACAATAGCTCACCATGAGCACTTCGTGCTCAGGTGAGCTAATAAATGACATCAAAAAGTCCATTTATTTACACACGTGCTGATATTAATGGGTAACGTAAATACGCACATTGTCAAAGAAAACTAAAACCGCGAAACGTCCATGTTACGATGTTAAAATGACGACACGTCCCTATTTTTGTATGCTCTAGAGACCAAATGAACATGCCTATTTAAACAATTTTCATTTTGGTAATACTGTATTTTATCCATTCAGGATTCGGATGAATGCTCTCCAGAAATATAACGCCATTTTATGACATGAACGTAAAATTGAGAAAAAAAAACAAAAAAAAAAAAACAACAACAACCAAAAAAAAAAAAAAAAAAAACATCAAATTGATGGCAAAAGTTAGCGGAAAATTACGGAACCCGGGAAGGGACATGATTTTTTTTATTTTGTAAGTTGTGCGCACAAGATAATATCTTGTGCGGACAAGATATTATCTTGTCCGCACAAGATATTATGTTGTGCGAACAAGATATTATCTTGTCCGCACAAGATAGTATCTTGTCTGCACAACATAGATCTTGTGCGCACAAGATATTATCTTGTCCGCACAAGATATTATCTTGTCCGCACAAGATAATATCTTGTCCACACAAGATAATATCTTGTCCGCACAACTTCCCAAGATCTATGTTGTGCAAACAAGATAATATGTTGTTCGAACAAGATAATATCTTGTGCGGACAAGATACTATGTTGTGCGAACAAGATCATATCTTGTCCGCACAAGATAATATCTTGTCCGCACAAGATAATATGTTGTCCGAACAAGATAATATCTTGTCCGCTGAAGATATTATCTTGTTCGCACAACATAATAAAAATAAAAAATCATGTCCCTTCCCGGGTTCCGTAGAAAATGACTCATGCTTGTGCGAA
The DNA here is from genome assembly GCA_963580285.1 of Lucinisca nassula. Classification (NCBI taxonomy): domain Eukaryota; kingdom Metazoa; phylum Mollusca; class Bivalvia; order Lucinida; family Lucinidae; genus Lucinisca; species Lucinisca nassula. The sequence continues at coordinate 13,367,435 of OY757013.1, forward strand.
CTTTTCAGCGGCTTTTATTTTCACTTTGGTTCTCGAACTAATGATTCAGTGTGGTTTTGACTTTTTGGGACGGTCACACTAGCAAGTTTGTACGATGGGTGCCAGAAAACGACGTAACGCTATATTAGCCATGATGTGTGGCAAGTTTGAAATCTGTTGACAGGGAGAGTTTTCCCTTTTTATCTTTGAATGTTTCGGATAAATTTTAAAATCTAGCACATGTAAAGGCGACACTTTCGAGTGTTGTTAAACTTATTTTAGATAAAAAATTTCTTGGATATTATTCTAGACATTCACAATTAATAGCGTAGACCTAGGTTTTGTAAAAGTTATACTTGTCCAAAATACACATGAAAAAAATGTCATTTTAGTACGGACAAGCAATTTATTTTAATATGTTGTGCGAACAAGATATCTTTTGCACGCAAGATTTTATCTTGTGCGAACAACACAATATCTTGTGCGCACAACTTATTATCTTATTCGCACGCACATCTTGTTCGCACAACATATTATCTTGTTTGCACAACATCGATCTTGTGCAGACAACATAATATCTTGTGCGCACAAGATATAATCTTGTGCGCGCAAGATAACATCTTGTTCGCACAACTTAATATCTTGTTCGCACAACATGTTATCTGGTTAGCACAATTTAATCAGATGCATAAAAAAGTATGTTGTCCGCACAAGATCTATGTTGTGCAAGCATGATAATATATTGCACGCACAAGATATTATGTTGTCCGCACATTGGCGCACAAGATATATTATTTTGTCCGCTTGTGCGCACAACATATCTTGTGCGCACAAGCTATTATCTTGTTCGCACAACTTAACATCTTGCTCGTTCAACATATTAAAAATAAAATTGCATGTCCCTTCCCGGGTTCCGTATTTTAGCGTCTAGTCCTATACAAATTTATGTGGTCTAGCTTTTTTATATATACGTTTTAGGCCTAGTTTAAAATGGTCGAGGCAAGGCGAGTCATGTGAATCATGATGGCGTTTTTTTCACACATAAAGTTGGGGTGCCTGGGTGAGATGAAGGTGTGGTGTATCCTATGCCACTGGGGCGTTCAACTGATAATGCTTTACACTGACTGTTTCAAGACCGCTCTGAGGCTCACTCGCAAATGTAAGTCGCAAGCTGTCGCATACAGTCGCATCCTAGTGAGATAGGGGCTGAACCTCGATACAAACAACAAACAAACAAACTGTAACAGTCTGTTTGTTTGTTGTTTGTATCGAGGTATACGTCCCCATCAAAACTATTTAGGTCATTTTGGAGACGTTGCTTCTGAGTTTTTTGGACTTGCACCCGGCACACCGGTGAAATGACATCTCAAGCCCTACTGCCCAAAGGAACCAATACGATTTAAGGAACGGTCCGATTCGCACCAATTTTTCTGGGCAGGCTTAGAACTTCTGAGCGGGTTACCAGTACACGCGTTCGGTCGGTTTCAGCTCTGCGTTGAAGCACCATGCAACGTAATCTATTTCTTCAAGCCCCGATGGGCGGGGGCGCACCTTACAGTTGGGCAAGACCTGCTATCCTTACGGCAGGTAAGGGTAGATTTGGGTTTGTTTTTATTGAATTTCATTTATTTTCCTCTCTCTCCCTCGTCCCCCACTTTCAAATCCTCCGCTACCTCTTCTATATTTTTTCTCCTTTTCTCTGGCAGACGACACGAAATGGCCCACAAGTGTTGGCGTGTCGTTAAATCCCAACAAATCAATCTCACATTAGGTACAGTAAAATGCCTATATTAAGACCACCATTGGTACTGTTACAAAAATGAACACTTTTGAACAGTTCCAAAGGTGGTCCCTGACCTAAGGACATCGTATGCAGAAAACACAAAGAAAGAATAACCGCATCCCTTTAAATAAGCTTTTAAAAACAGAATTAGTCTTAATTTTAGGTGGTCTTAGTAGCGTATACTGTATTCCTGTGTCAGAAAGAAAGTGACTTCGTGGCTTCAGCTCCGAAATTACCGGGGACTACTTTGCTAATGGGAGTAATGAGAGAGGGGTACTTATCGGAGAGGCTCAGGCGACTTAAGGAAAATGAATACATCTTCAGGGGAGGCAACTCCTCCAAAAGTATTTTTGTCTCCCGTATCAATAGGTGTCAACTCTTAAAGGAAAGAATTTGCTCCTGAAGAGGACGAAGAGCAAGCAGACCCCCTTTCTGAAAGGTTTGTTGCAAACAGGCAGTCGCATTTGAGCCCCGCCAAGCGAATTTGTGTCTTCGAGCATTCCGCCATGACAAATTTTAATTGCGCATGCCCAGTCATTCAGAGGGTCCAGGGATATGGCTTTCTGTCTGAAGGTTCCTCTTGATTCACTGCTTGTATGAGCGAGCAGCGAAAGTTCTGGCGAGACTGCGCGGATGCGCAGGCTCGCCTGAACCTTCGCTGCTCGCATAGGCGATAAGTACCAAAATCGCTTGACGGGGCCCATTTATGGTCACCCTTGCGAACAAATGGCAAAACCATCTGCAAGTTGTAACGATTCACCTTAAGCCACGTTAGAACTTAAACCTTGAAAGTAAAGCCGGTCTCGGTAGCTAATCTGACTGGTTGTCAGAGCGTCCCGGTTCGATACCTACCGGGTCGGCAACATTCCTTCGTGGAGATTGATCATGAACTCTTACCTTAAGTCATCAAGATGTCAAACGTGCACTGCATTGGTTAACCGCTTAATATGTATATACCGGTTAGGGTAAACTGAACGGCTTGCTGTGACTGAAACAGTGTTTACTAGGCTGTTAAACTTCAACACACAACAAACCACCAAGTGAACAATGCCGTGTAATGACCTCCTAAACACCACTTTATATAGAGAAAACTGGGGTAAACGGGGGTATACATTTTTTTCTTATTTCTGCTCCGAGACATAGGTTGTGGGTACGCGTTAGAACCACCAGTTCTAACGAGCATCCACAACCTGTATTTGCAGTATAAATAGAAAAAATATCAAGGATTTTCTTCAGAAAAGTAGATGGACATGTGCCAAAAATACACTCATCACGTGAACAAGTCCGTGAAATGAATACCTCCTATACCCCGCTTAATATACAGAAAACTGCGGTTTACGGGCTTATACATTATTTTTCTTATTTTTGCTCCAAGACATAGATTGTGGGTATTCGTTAGAACCGCCTCAGTGAAGCGGCTCTAACGAGCACCCACAACCTAAGTTTGCAGTATTAATAAGCAAAATATTACGGATTTTCATCAGGAAAGTAGCCATTTTGGAGATGTGAAAAAATGCACTATGTCGCACGGGTGTGTTGTCGTAATGAAACAAAACCTTGAAAATATAAAGTCCAGAGCACAAAGAAAATCTCTGCCACTGCTGTCTCGCGTACGTGCATGATGCCTATTCCAAAGTTTATATTTTGTGTGCGACGTTCAAAAGGAAACGGCTACTTCGTCAAACAAGATTAGCATCTTACTGTTGGCGAAAAAATTATGTCAAGGCTAAAAATCATGCTAATTGTCGATGCACATGGCGAAAAATCAGCATCGCATTGGTGTCGAGGACGTAACATTACCTTACAACCTACCCAGCAGGCACATGAAGTAATTATGACGTCACAATAACGTCGGTGCAACATCATTGCGTTTATGCAACGTCACATCTACGTCGATGCAACGTCGTGACGTTGCACCGACGTTGATTTGACGTTGCCATAGCAACGTGTGCCTGCTGGGTATGAGCTCCTAACGTGTACAGGCGGATTTTGACATGCAAATTTAATTGTTACCCATAAGGCTTTTAGAAAAATCATTTCCAGAATGACAGTGTAGATTCAGATGAGACGCCCCAGTATGAACCGTCATACAGATCCGTGTAATGAACATCCCTCTCAACCACTAAGGCGGTTCTAACGAGCACACACGCCTATGTTTGCAGTATAAATAAGAAAAATATCAGAGATTTTCATCAGAAAAGTAGCCATTTTGGGGTTGTAAAAAATACGGGCGTGCGCAGCACAGTGTCAAGAATAGCCAGGCTATAAGAAAGTTTTACCTGGATTTGTTCATACGATAAAGTGCGGTTAAGCTCAGATCAGGTTAACAGATCAGTGTAATGAACACCCCTCTAAACCTCACTTTATATAGAGAAGAGTGGGGTTCACGGGGTATATATTTTATTTCTCTAATTACTTGTCATGGACAAAGGTTGTTGGAACTAGAAAGAACCGCCTCGTTGATGCGGTTCTAACGAGCATCCAAAACCTTTGTTTGGAGTATAAATAAGACAAATATCACAAATGTTCTTAAGACAAATATCACAAATGTTCTTTAGAAAAATAAAGGCCCCCGCCCTTCGGGGCTTAAAGAAATATATGGGCTGCATGATGTTTCCACGCAGATTTGAATCCGGCCCGCACACTAGTACTGGTAAACCGCTTTTTGAGAATCTAAGCCTGTCCAGGAACCGCGGTGCTAGGCGGACCGTCCATGCTAATAAACCATATTGGTTTCATTGGGCGACATGGCTTGAGATATCATTCCATCTCAATGTCGGGTAAAAGTCCAACAAAATTGGAAGCAACGTCTCCAAAATGACCTTTACAGTGTTGACGGGGACGTTAAACCTCAACTCAAACAAACAAATTTAGAAAAATAACCGTTAGCACGGATATTATCGTAATGATTGGTCAGTGATAGTCACGTGCATACCTGGTGTAGAAAAAAGAATGAAAGGACAACTGAAACCTCAGAGCAAAATAAGTCTTAATTTAATTAAAATCTGGACTTAATAGCACCCCCGTGCCTCGTGGCTTGGAGAAATAGACTGGGCTTCATTGTGCTTTCGTGCCGACCTGAAACCGATCGAACTTGATTACTGATAAATTGCTTCTAAGCGTGTTCAGGAAATTGCCGCGAGCAGCGCTCCTAAACCCTTGCTGTTTCTTTGGGTGGTAGGGCTTGAGATGTGATTCTATCTCAATATTGGGTAAAAGACACACAAAATCGGAAGCAACGTCTCCAAAATGAAATAAATAGTGTTAAAGGGAACGCAAAACCTCAACACAAACAAAAAAGCAGGTCTTAATAGCGGTCTCCAATGTATTTTCAAAGCATCCATGCCGTGTATTGAATCCACCGATACAAACGCAGGGTCATTTTGGCTTTAGACTAGATTATGGTAATTTTGTTGTTGTTGTTTGCCCGCAAAAATAATAATAAAGCTATTTGACATTCCGTTAAAATGCATGAATTGAACACCCTTGCAAACCAACTTTAAATATTGAAACCTGGGGTTTACAATGTTGTAGATTTGCTTTCATAATTCTGACCCGAGACATGTCAGGGTTAGTATTTTTCAGAAATTTATTCAGAAAATGTTTTGCCTTTCTGCAATCAGTGAAGGCCATGATCAGACGCCGCGTTTTCCTCATGACATGGACGTGTTTTCCTCACAACATTGCCAATATCAGTACTCGTTTCCGGTCAGTTTCAGCTCTGCGTGGAAGCATCATGCAGCCCATCTATTTTTCAAGCACCGCTGGAGCTTAAATAAAAATATTAATGTACAACCCTGTGAACCCCGGTTTTCTCTATGGAAAGTGGGGTTTACTTTAATTTAATAAATACACATGTCAAATTTTCTGCCATTTTCAACAAGAGAGACAATTTTAGTACTTTCTGTCCACTTTCTTATAAACAAAAACCTTCGAAAAAGGGTCTACTCCTTTATACTCTTGAAGGAGAACAATTGGTCCTGATAAGCAAATGTTTTCAAAACTACATGCAGATCCCTTAATACTGACATGGGTTCGAGACACACACACAGACAAAAGCTGATACACATCAAGAAATACCCCAGTCTGCCCGAGCTTAATGTTAAATTGATCCATATTAGAACTGTATTATCACATGGGCGTTTTTATCTCAACATATGGACATATTTATATCACCACATAGGCCCGCTTTCCTTACCACATGGACATGCTTATCTCATCACATGGGCGTGGTTATCCCGTCACGTCACATAGGTGTGGTTTCCTCATCATATTGGCATATTTTCCTTATCACGTGGGCGTGATTATCTCATCATCACATGGGCCTGTTTTCGACATCTTAACATAAGCCTGTTTTTCTCATCATATGGGTCTGTTTATCTCATCACATGAGCTTGTTTTCACCATCACATGGGCGTGTTTGTCTCATCACTTGGGTTTGTTTTTTACATCCCATGGGCGTGTTTATCTCATCACATGGGCCTTTTTACTTCATAACATGAGCATGTTTTCCTCATTATATGGGCGTGTTTATCTCAACACATGGGCGTGTTTATCGCAGCACATGGGCGTGTTTATTGCATCACATGCATCACATGGGAGTGATAAATCAGCACATGGGCCTGCTTATCTCATTACATTGGTTTGTTTTCTTCATCACACGGGCATGTTTATCTCATCATATGGGCCTGTTCATCACATCACATGGACCTGTTTCTCTAATCATATGAGTATGTTTTCCTCATCACATGGGCCTATTTGTTTCATCGCTGCGGCCTGTTCATCTCATCACATGGGTCTGTTTTCTTCATCACATTGGTCTGTTTATCTCACCACATGGGCGTGCTTTCCTCGTCACATGAGCGTATTCAGAACAATCTCGGTAGAAACCATCAATCCGAAAGGGCAAAGAACATAAGTAGGGCCTATATTCTGTGCTACAGACGCGTCGCCGTAAATCGAAATTTCAGACCGCAAAACCGTCGATTTACATCCCAAAATGACAACTTTGAATACAGTTATCCCCTAAATTTACAGTCTTTGCTGAGCCCCCACCCATCGGGGGTTGAAGAAATAGATGGGCTGCATGATGCTGAAACTGACCCGCTCACGAGTACTGGTAAACCGCTTAGAGGATCTAAGCTTTGCCAGGCAAAGCGGTGCAAGTGTCAGACCGCCCATGCTTATTGGTTTCATTGGGCGGCAGGGCTTGGGAGGTCAATTCATCTCAATGTCGGGTAAAAGTACCAAATCTCCAAAATGACATTTACAGTGTTGACGGGGACGCTAAACCTCAAATCAAACAAACAAACAAACAAAAACATTCATTGCTCCTCATCT
>OY757013.1:13374559-13419304 GCA_963580285.1 Lucinisca nassula
ATACATCCAATGGTAATGGAGACACAAAAATCGAACTTTCGCAAGACAGCTGAGAAAAAGTAGAAATCCCTATACTATATATTACATAAATTATCTGATGAATTTATACCACGGAAGTCACAAGATAAAAATATTAATTCAAATGGCACATTACTACTAGATTTTTGCAAGCAAACTAACTTACGTATTTTAAATGGTAGATTTGGGTCAGATAAAGATATCGGTAAATTTACCTGTCATACGCATCGTGGGCAAAGCGTGGTAGATTATGTATTGACCAGCACGGACATTTTACCGTTAATACACTCTTTTGAAATAGGTGACCCAAATCTGCTATCTGACCACAGTGTTGTGTACTTTTCTATATTGTCGTCTTTCCATGTTTTTAAAGATGTAAATGAAGAAAGTTTTGAACATGTTCAGTACAAATACATATGGGATGCAAATCAATTAGATGCATATAAAGTAGAAGTAAAACAAAGATCAGGAATTGATACAATTAACTTACTCCACCCATAAAAGACACCAAAGGGAAAGAAATACAAACATTAAGCGACCAGACCATAATGGAAACCTAAACAAAGGAAGGCCATAAGGACAGTTACTTTCCCACAAAATGGCCATATGGCCATCCAAAACCAAAAGACACAAGTGATACACACAGTAAGTAACAAACAACAACATAAATAAATCGCCACAGAAGAGCCGCCTTGGAACGGTCAGTGGAAGATTTCCACTGGGGGGCTTAAATCGATTTTACGTGGCCACAATCCTCGCCCTTACTTCCGTCGCGATTTAGACAAATAATTTGTTCAGTCCGCATGAAGGCCTCCTAACTCATCAGTGCAACATCTCCGTGAACACAAAAATCAAAGAACCACGGAGATGAGACAACGGTGAGGACTCGACAGCAAGAAACCACAGAAATGCTGGAGCAAAAGAAAACCAACAGTTAGACTCCGATGAGCCCGACCAGAGACAGAGCATCAGGCACCAACCAACATTATCTCTCTAATTTTCGATAAGCCTTTACGTTGGAGCCGTCATAGAATCTGAGGCCTGACCCACCGGCGTGCAATTAAAGAGGGAAGCAAAGTTGCCAACCGTGATTGGGTTAACTACCATGCATGCAGTCTGTCGTATAATATCCATGTTGTACCCAATCTTTTTATATCGAAGAATGATTTTACGAAATTGGGTGCTGAAGTCATTGCGGTTATGTATTTTTCTGAATTTATATACTAAGTCACCATAAAATTCGGGTTCCGATAGACCTTGTTGCAGAAGAGATTTAAGTCCAATATTGAATTTTGAAATTAAATCAGAATGGCGTCTATAAAATTTTGAAAAGGCTTTACGTAGTTTATGGTACCGATAACCCTGATTAAGGAGTTTAGCCGTTAATAATTTATTACGAGTGTTGAAGTCAGTAACATGACTACACACTCTAGCAAATCGAATTAATTGCGAAATATAAACGCCATAGGATGGCGCACGAGGAACATCACCATCCAAAAAAGGAAAATTTACAATCTCAAAATCAAAGTCATCGCGTTTATCATAAATTTTGCACGAAACAAATCCATCTACAATAGATAGATGTAAATCCAAAAACGGGGCCTCGGTATCAGAAGAATTTGCTTTATTTAACTGAAGTTCTAGGGGGTAAATCTGACTGATCAAACCATCAAAATAGGTATTATCAATATTTAATAAATCATCTAAATATCTAGAAGTAGAGCTAAAAGCTTCAATAATTTCAGATTGGTTATCAATGGAAAGCGACAAAATGAAGTCTCTTTCATAACAATACAAGAACAGATCAGCCACAAGAGGTGCGCAATTAGTACCCATCGGAATACCCACAATTTGTCTAAATAACTTAGTACCGAATCTAATATAAATATTGTCAAGTAGAAAGGTGAGGGCATCACACACTTTCTGACATGACCAAAGTGTATAATTCTTATGCTCTTTAGAAGTGAAAAATGCATTTCTGACATTACATGCAAGATAGAGAGAATCTTCTCTGTGAAAAGCCCATTCAATTAAATCATTAAGCTTTTCTTTTATAAGATTATGAGGAAGTGTAGTGTAAAGAGTGGAAAAATCGTAGGTAGACAGACTAGAAGCACGAAAATGTCTAGATTTCAATTTATTTAAAACCTCAGACTTGCTTCGGTCAACATTTTAGATACATTTGAAAGGGCTCGGACAATTTTGACAAAAGACCAAATTTTACCAGCGGATATTGATTCCGGGCTTGACTTGATAGTAGAGGGTATTGAAACATCATCCAAACCATTTTTGTCAAAAGCACACAATAAAACAAAAGAGTTTACCTACGAAGATAATTCTTTACCATGGTTTGATGACGACTGTCGCATAAAAAGGCGCGAATTTTATCGTTTTTTAAATATTTTCAGAAACGACAAAAATGATACAAACAGGGTGAATATGGTATCAGCTCGATCTCTTTACAAGAAAACATTGCGGCAGGCTAGATATCGTTATGATTGCATGCAAACAAAACGGCTTAATGATTGCAGATATGCAAATGCAAAGGCGTACTGGAAATTGTTGAAAGGCGCAGCAGGCGTCTCTCAGCCAAATATATCTATGAGCAATTTTGTATCTTATTTTAAAGCTGTAAATAACCCAGAGTCTGCTTTCTATACTCCCGATGAAGATATTGTTTTCTTTAATGATAGGTATATAAAGGGTGAAATGCAAACCATGTTTAGTGAATTGGATATCGCCATTTCGGAGGCTGAAATTTTAAAAGCGGTGGATCAGTTATCAAATGGCAAGTCTGCTGGACCGGATAAATTAATAAATGAATTTTTCATTCATGGAAAATCGGTCTTAACTCCATATTTTTGTATACTTTTTAATACAGTTTATACATCAGGATATTTTCCGAGTGCTTGGTCCGTTGGTGACATCATCCCTTTGCATAAGAAGGGAGATAAATGCAACGTTGATAACTATCGTGGTATAACGCTTTTAAGTTGCCTTGGAAAATTATTTACTCGTATTTTGAATAATCGTTTGACAGACTGGGCAGAAACATATTCTATCTACATTGAGGCTCAAGCAGGGTTTCGTGAACATATGTGCACAAGTGATAATATTTATGTTTTACATGGCTTAATAACTCATTTTCTCAACAATAAACAGAAATTGTTTTGCTCCTTCATTGACTTTTCAAAAGCTTTTGATTATGTTTGTCGTGATATTTTATGGTTTAAGCTTATTCAATACGGGGTAACAGGCAAAATTCTAGACATTATTGTTTCTATGTATAATAATGTTAAGTCCAGAGTTAAATTAAATGGCAAATTGAGTGAAGAATTTACATGTATGACCGGCGTGCGTCAAGGCGAATGTTTATCTCCAATCCTTTTTGCATTGTATGTAAATGACATTGAACAAGAATTTATTGCTGAGGGGGCGGACGGTGTTGACATAGGTTTTTTGAAATTATTTCTTTTATTATATGCTGATGATGTAGTTATTTTTTCAGAGAGTGCCGATGGGTTACAGAAAGGATTGAATATACTTTATGATTATTGTCAGAGATGGAAATTAACTGTTAACCCTAAAAAATCTAAAATTATGATTTTCAGGAAAGGTGGGAGATTAGCAAATAACCTAGAATTTAGATATGGTCAAACAATTCTCGAAACTGTAAACAGATTCACATATCTGGGTATTGTTTTTTCATCTGGGGGGTCTTTTTCTGAAGCCCAAATGACACTCTCAGGCCAGGCTCAAAAAGCAATATTTGCAATGAATAGATATCTTAACAGATTTGTAAATATTACACCTAGCCATATACTGCACCTATTTGACACATTAATTGCACCTATTTTGAATTATGCTTCTGAAATTTGGGGCTTTGCTAAAGCTAATAACATTGAACGAGTTCATTTACAATTCTGTAAGAAACTATTGTTAGTTAAACAGTGTACTCAGAACGACTTTGTTTATGGAGAGCTGGCTCGATATAGCTTCCAAAGTAAAAGATTTTTCAATATTATTAAATACTGGGTCAAAATTGTACAGTGCTATCAAGCTAAATATATAAGGATTGTATACGATCTTCAGTATAATGATTCTATAGCTTTTCCAAACAAAGTGTCCTGGGTCACACTTATCCGTGATTTATTGGGAAATCTTGGTTTAAGGGAGGCTTGGTTACAGCAAAATGTTGGGGATAAAGCTATCTTTCTCAGTCTAGTAAAGCAGAGACTATCGGATAATTTTATTCAGAATTGGAATTCAAGGCTTGAAAGCTCGTCGAGAGCGCTCTTTTACAGAAATTTTAATAATTTTGGATATAAAACATATTTAGATACTATAACAATAGAAAAATTTCGATGTGCATTGTCTAGACTTAGATTATCTTCGCATAGGCTTGAAATTGAAGTTGGGAGGTGGGCTAAACCAACGTCTATACCTATTGAAAACAGACTTTGTAATACATGCCAAATATTAGAGGATGACTTTCATTTCGTTTTAGGGTGTGAAAGGTATAATGAGTTGAGAAAATTATATATTCCTATCTACTATCGTAGGCGTCCCAATATGTTCAAATTAATTGAATTATTTACAACTGATTCAAAAAATATTCAAAGGAACCTATCCCTATATGTTTTTAAGGCGTTTCAAATCAGGGATCAATATGTTTTTGTGTAAGTTCTCCGCAGTGTACCTTCTCCAAGAGTATGTAGATATACAAGTTAACACATTGCGAACACTATGTATTTGTTTATTCATTTATTATGTTATAACTAGCATTGATGTTATGCTACCTCTTTGTGAAGATTTATATTATGTAGTTCTCAGTCCGCTGTCACATTTGATTTTATGTTATGCATGTTGTTACAGATGGGCCAATTGGCCTGGTGTTTGCAAATAAACTCCTAAACTCCTAAATATACCACTAGACTGATTATAAGGGCTATGGGTAAAGCTTCATAGAAAAAAACGCATATATAGTATTGACTCCCTGGAACCCCACTTTTATATAGTAAAACTTGGGTTTACAGGGGATAACCTTATTTTACTTATTTCTGCTGAGGCGGTTCTACCGAATACTCACAATCTATATTTTGGAGCATAAATAAGATAAATATCATAATTTTTCATCTTAAAATTTTCATTTTGCGGCGATAAAGGTAAAAATGTATCTATACAGGCGCGTTTTTCGAAATGTTAATGGATAGCAGCTTTTTTTTAACATCTAAGAAGACCCGATTTTCAGAGGGACTACACTTACCGGCATGAGAACAGGAAGTAACAAACGTTGGCTCCCTTCGAATAATGGCGAAAATAAAAAAAAATCAACACCAGGCATATCCATTCTGTTTGATTTGGGTTTGATAATCATTTTCAGCATGGAGCATCTGGTGGTATCAATCGTCATGAGGAAGTCACAGATGACAACTTTACTTACTGTAATAATGATTTCAACAGCAAGCCGGAAGATGGTATGTGGTTTGTACGAGATTAAGCAGTGCGTTTGGACAGGTTGGAGTAATGTGCAAAAAAAAGGCATTTAATATGGTCGGGTATAAAAGCCAAGGCCGCGCCGGGCCGGGCCGAGCCGCCGAGCCAAAAATGCCGATCCGAATATTTTATATTTCGTCTCTTGTTATAATTAAGATAAATATTGTAGTCAGTTGGATATCAAATTATTATTAATAACATATTTGATAACTGCCAGAAGGTTTATCTCTCTACTTTGCTTAATTTTCTTGTAATAACCGTTTTGCCGAAATCGAGGGGTATAAAAGCCAATGCCGGGAAAAATTTAATATTTCTTAATTTCTTGCAAATTTTCAGGTTAAAGTACTTCTCTTTTTTTCCTGAAAATATTTGAATTTGATTATTGTCATCATTTGCCCATAGAAAAATATAACAAAACATATAACACTACCTTATATTATCAACTTTCTTATTTTCTAATTGTTTCTATTTTTAGATTGACTTAATTAAATAAAACGACCGAAAAGGACCGAAAGGGAAGAAAGTTTTGTTTACTGCTAGCTGGAATTAATGAAAAATAAAAAATCACATTTTTTTCTTTATTTTTTAATATACACATACATGTTAACAAATAAAAGAACTAATTTTTATATTTATTTAATTCCAGCTAGCAGTAACAATATATATTTTCCTTTTCGGTATATTTTCGGTCGATTCCTTTAGTAAAGTTAATCTAAAAATAGAAGCCATTAGAAAATAAGAAATTTGACCATTTAATGTGATTTTGATATGTTTACTATATTTTCTATGTACACATGATAAAAATAATCAAATTTAAATATCACCAGGGCAAAAAGAATTTCTTTAACCGATAAAATCGTAAGAAATTAAGAAATATTTCCATTTTTCCCGGCCTTGGCTTTTATACCCCTCGATTTCGGAAAAATAGTTATTGCAAGACAATAAAACAATGTAGAGAGTTGAACCTGCGTGCAGTTATCAAATATGTTATTCATAATAATTTTATACCAAACTGACTTCAATATATATCTTCATTGTGACTAGAGACGAAATATAAAATCTTTGGATCGGCATTTTTTGGCTAGGCGGCTCGGCCCGGCCTGGCGCGGCCGGGGCTTTTAAACGCGACCATTTGATATATTCTTTACGACGTTAAATTACTTATAACGGCCAGTATTTCCTGCCGATATAAAGGGGTCCTCTGTATCGTGTTGCTTATGAAGAGTCTCAAAAGCATCACGAAAACAAGCCTATATAATTTTGACCCACTTGAACCCCACTTTTATATAGTAAAACTCGGGTCTCCGGGGGTATACCTTATTTTTCTTAATTCTGCTCTGAAATATAGATTGTTGGTACTCGTTAGAACCGCCTCGACGAGGCGGTTCTAACGAGTGCCCACAATCTATATTTTGAGCAGAAATAAGAAAAATATCACAATTTTTCATCATAAAATTTTCATTTTTTCGGCGATAAAGGTGGCAATGTATTTGTATAGGCGTTGTTTGCGTAATGGAGAAGAGTCCCAAGAAATAACTAAACACACGGCCTTCCACTACGATAACACACCCGTGCGTCATAGTGCATATTTGTCACATCTTTTCGGATGTACATCCGTGATTGTTTTTATTAATACTACATACATAGGTTGTGGGTGCTTGTTAGAACCGCCTCACTTAGGCGGTTCTAACGAGTACCCACAACCCATGTCTTTGTACAGAAATAAGAAAAAAATGCATACCCTCGTTAACCCGGTTTTCTCTATGTAAGCTGGGGTTAGAGGGTGTTCATTTCACGGACTATTTTCGCGTGATATAAGTCCACTTAAGCAGAGATTGAGTTGAGTGATTTGAGTTGTAAGTCCCACCAACTCCTAAGGTCATACGGAGACGGGACCGCGGTTTAAAGACTCGTCCGAAAGTCTGGAGAAGCCCGGAATCGATCCTGCGACCCCTGGTTTACAAGGCGAGTAGCATAAACACTACCCCATGGAGGCTTCTGTGAAATCAGAGAAGGACTAAGTGACATGAAGACACACATAGACCCGAAAGAACAGGTTCACCATCACACAATGACAATTAACATCTCATAAAGTGCAAAGCAGGGACTACCAATTCATCCCCTGAACAAGTCCGTGAAAAGAAGACACCCTAAAATAGAAATGGAGGCAATGATCAGGAATCAATACAATTAACCCACAGCTCCCATCAGTGACACCAAAGGGAAAAGAGACACGAGGATTGTGGCCACGTAAAATCGATTTAAGCCCCCCAGTGGAAATCAGTCCACTGACTGTTCCAAGGCGGTTCTTCTGTGGCGGTTTATTTATGGTGTTGTTTGTTACTTACTGTGTGTATCACTTGTCTTTTTATTTTGGATGGCCATATGGCCATTTTGTGGGAAAGTACTTGTCCTTATGGCCTTCCTTTGTTTAGGTTTCCATTATGGTCTGGTCGCTTAATGTTTGTGTTTCTTTCCCTTTGGTGTTTTTTGATGGGTGGAGTAAGTTAATTGTATCGATTCCTGATCTTTGTTTTACTTCTACATGAAATAACTTTACCCTAATGGAAATACCAATAGCGGAAAGCCAAACGGACAATTACTTTCCCACAAAATGGCCAACTGGCTATCCAAAACAAAATTATATAAGCGAAACACACACTCAAAGACAAGCCATTACAAAAATAAACCGCGACAGAAGAACCCCCTTGGAACGATCAGTGAAACGAAATTCAACTGGGGAACTTAAATCGAATTTACGCAGCTGCAATTCTCGCCCTTATTCCGTCGCAGTTTGGTCTATATACATATAAAACTGGGGTTTACCGGGCTATACATTATTTTCTTATTTCTGCTCCGAGACAGAGGTTGTGGGTACTCGTTAGAACCGCCTCATTCTGTCGAGCACCTACAACCTATGTTTTAAGAATGAATAAGAAAAATATCACGCATTTACATCAGTAAAGTAACAATTTTCGGGATGTGAAAAATGCACCATGTCACACGGGTGTGTTATCGTAATGTTATTTCTGTTAAGAGTCTCTCGTTTTCGAAGTTGAAATTCATAGCTCTTTACACCAGTTTGACAAGGCCGTGTAATGAACACCCTCTTAACCCAATTTTATTAAGAGAAAAAAGTTGGGTTTCATCACAGCGTCGGTTATATTTTCTAGTTATTTTGAATCATTGATTTCACTGTCGAATTTAGAAAAATATTTGATGGTCACTGGCCGAAAACTAACTAGTCTGGCCCAGATAAATGTTGTACACTCCATACTGTTCAGTTCTGTGGCGTAGTCCTAGCTTCTAAAAGATTACCCCCACCCCCAACCCACACTTACACATACGCACACATTTTTTCAGAACATTTACAGGGGTAAACATTACTTTTCTTATTCCTGCTCAAAGACATATGTTTTGGATATACGTTAGAATCATCTCAACGAGGCAGCTCTATCAAGGTACTACAACCTATGTTAAAAGTATTAATAAGAAAAACTACTACATAAAAAATATATATATTTACATCAGAAAAAAGTAACCATATTGGAGGTATTTAAGAAATGAATATTATTTTTCTGCTGCTCATGAAAGTATAAACGCAGTGGGTCGCCTGTAAAGTAAATGTGGTTCATGTAATTCGGGGTTCGAGTAAATTTTGCTAGCGACCCGCTGTCATTCATACTTTCATGAACAGCCAAAAAATAAGGTTATTTCTTATATTTACATTCTTTACTCCTCATCGCTGGGCGAAAAATGTTTAAAGCTGCAAAACATTTGCACGCTGTTTTTCTATAAAGAGCGCAGCAGAGTTGACGTCGCCAACGCCCAATCAGATGGTAGAACCGTGGTTTAGACTGAAGTCAATTGACGTCACTGAAAGTCATGTCATTGAAAATAGAAGAGAAGGCAATGATCAGGAATCGATAAAATTAACCCACAGCTCCCACCAGAGACACCAAAGTGAAAGAAGCACAGACATGAAAGAACCAGACCAGTAGTATGAACTACATTGTTATCTATAGGTTTTTAACAGGCTTTACATAAAAGAATACACTTTGTCACACCAATGATCATGAGTTATCATAATGGCGTCCATGATGGTACGATTGATCCGTGTCTTTTGCTGGTTGCATAGATCTTGTGCTTCAGTTATGTTCAGGTCCATGTGTTGTGTTGTCCTCGACCCAGATTTAAATACTTTCGTAAGCTTAACGAGTCAAATCGCGCAAACTGCTCATATAGTTAACTGGTTTCGCCCATAGGGGCTTGAAGAAATATATGGGCTGCATGATGCTTCCACGCAGAGCTGAATCCGGCCCGCACACTAGTGCTGGTAAACGGCTAAGAGGATCTAAGCCTGTCCAGGAAGCGCGTTGCGAGGCGGACCGTCCATGCTAATAAACCCTATTGGTTTCATTTGGCGACAGGGCTTGAGAAGTCATTTCATTTCAATGTCGGGTAAAAGTCCCACAAAATTGGAAGCAACGTCTCCAAAATGACATTTACAGTGTTGATGGGGACGTTAAACCTCAGATGAAACAAACGTACATTTTCAAATACAGTGGTATTTTTGCTGGCGAATTATTAAATAATTAGCTATACAAAGGGATCCAAATTTCAACCATTTATTTAATACAGCATCAGGAAAACACGCCTATGTAATTTTGCCCCCACCCCCTTGATTCCCACTTTTATACAGTGAAACTGGAGTTTACGGGGTAAACCTTATTTTTTTATTCCTGCACTAAAATATAGATTGTGGGTTTTCGTTAGAATACCGATGAGGCGGTTCTTACAGATACCCACAATCTATATTTTGAGCAGAAATATCACAATTTTAAAATTGTCGATTTCCGGCAGTAAAATGTTTTTGTATAAGCATGTTTTCGTAATGGTTTGTTTTGAACAACGAGACCCTGATATGTTAGTAAGTCAAGTGCTTAGAACTTATAGCTGACGACAGTTTCTTATTTTTGTAGTGAAAATAAGGTTTGACATTACATTTGAATCGTTTGCAATGTCGAGGCTTATTTATGCTGAAAAAAACTGTTTCAGAGCCAGAAACGATAGAAGAACTGATAGAAGAAACAGAGAAATTAAGAAGTGTCATAAAATGTCTACTGTGTGAGGAAAATGACGCCAACTGTTTATATCTTCCTTGTGCGCACCACCGGCTATGTGTACAATGCAGCGCGGATGTGACAATATGTCCGATTTGTCAGAAGAAAATAAAGAATAAAGTTAAGACTTTTATGTCCTAAGGATTCCATCGGATGTGATAATATGTCCGATTTGTCAGAATAAAATAAAGAATAAAGTTAAGACGTTTATGTCCTAAGGACTCCATCGGATGCAGCAATATGTCCGATTTGTCAGAAGAAAATAAAGAATAAAGTAAAGACTTTTATGTCTTAAGGACTCCATCGTGCTGATCGTGGCTTTTCTGAAGTACTGTTTCCTTACTGTTTTGCTAGAGCACTACTAACTGAAACGTCATAGCGCTATTGCGTCATCGTAACTGAGCAGAAAGTCTTTAATAGTCATGGTAGTTATGTACGTGCAAAACGGATAAGTTACATTTAACAGGTGTGCACATATATTGTTGTCGGAGGATAAGTTGAAAGTGACGTCAGCGAATGATTTTGTTGTCAAGCACTGTCCATTGTTGCCAAAAGGTACCGACGCTACGGTTACGATACTTATAACGGTACAATCTGTCTTGCCAACCAATGAAGGGTGTGATAATAATAACGGTACAGCCTGTCAAACCTTCCTGTGATGGTTTACTCTTTTACGTCACGGTCAGCTTATCTTCCGACAACAGTACTCCTAATTCCTATGAAGTATTAGGGATGAATGATTTGTTTGATTCGAGGTTTAACGTCCCGTCAGCATTGTAAAGGTCATTTATGAGACGTTGCTTCCAATTTTTGACACAGGGAATCCATAAGGATCAAGTATGATAAATTTGCTCATTTGTACCTACCTAGGTTCTAGCTATTCATTTTGTTATATATTGCACGACCCGCAGAAAAAGCAAGCGACTGAAGTCGGTTGATTTCTAAGAGTGCCCTAAAATCACCGTGTCATTCTGTCATTCTGTCAGTCTGTCAGTCTGTCCGTCCGTCCGTAACCCGTTTGTGAAAATTGGTGATAGTGACTTAACCGCTTGGAATATTTAAACAATTTTTGGCATACTGATAGATATCAATGAGATCTAACCAATGAGCTTGCGAAATATTACATTCCATTAAGTATAGCCTCGCCGAGGCGAAAAATGTGAAAATTTTTGAACTGCTTCTCCTCTGAAACCGTTGGGCCGATTGAAGTCAAATTTCATATGGAGCCTCTATGGGATGGGGGAAACCAAAATTTGCTCATGGGGTCCAGGTCACATGACCAAAATAGCCGCCAAGCCATATATGGTCTGTCTGTTTGTCCGTCCGTAACCCGTTTGTGAAAATTGGTGATAGTGACTTAACCGCTTGGAATATTTAAACAATTTTTGGCATACTGATAGATATCAATGAGATCTAACCAATGAACTTACGAAATATTACATTCCATTTAGTATAGCCTCGCCGAGGCAAAAATGTGAAAATTTTTGAACTGCTTCTTCTCGGAAACCGTTGGGCCGATTGAAGTCAAATTTCATATGGAGCCTCTATGGGATGGGGGAAACCAAAATTTGCTTATGGGGTCCAGGTCACATGACCAAAATGGCCGCCAAGCCATATATGGTCTGTCTGTTTGTCCGTCCGTAACCCATTTGTGAAAATTGGTGATAGTGACTTAACCGCTTGGAATATTTAAACAATTTTTGGCATACTGATAGATATCAATGAGATCTAACCAATGAGCTTGCGAAATATTACATTCCATTTAGTATAGCCTCGCCGAGGCAAAAAATGTGAAATTTTTTGAACTGCTTCTCCTCGGAAACCGTTGGGCCGATTGAAGTCAAATTTCATATGGAGCCTGTATGGGATGGGGGAAACCAAAATTTGCTCATGGGGTCTAGGTCACATGACCAAAATGGCCGCCAAACAATATATGGTAAAAACCCTTCAAAAATAGTCTCCTCCAGAACCACTGGGCAGATTTCCATGAAACTTGATAAATAGCATCTGGGACGTAGGCCCATCATAAATTGCTAAAATGGTGACCCTGGGTTGACCTTGACCTTCTTTGGGTCCGTCCGTAACCTGTTTGTGAAAATTGGTGATAGTGACTTTACCGCTTGGAATATTTAAACAATTTTTGGCATACTGATAGATATCAATGAGATCTAACCAATGAACTTGCGAAATATTTCATTCCATTTAGTATAGCCTCGCCGAGGCGAAAAATGTGAAAATTTTCGAACTGCATCTCCTCGGAAACCGTTGGGCCGATTGAAATCAAATTTCATATGGAGCCTCTATGGGATGGGGGAAACCAAAATTTGCTCATGGGGTCCAGGTCACATGACCAAAATGGCCGCCAAGCCATATATGGTCTGTCTGTGTGTCCGTTCGTAACCCGTTTGTGAAAATTGGTGACAGTGACTTAACCGCTTGGAATATTTAAACAATTTTTGGCATACTGATAGATATCAATGAGATCTTACCAATGAGCTTGCGAAATATTACATTCCATTTAGTAAAGCCTCGCCGAGACGAAAAATGTGAAAATTTTCGAACCGCTTCTCCTCTGAAACCGTTGGGCCGTTTGAAGTCAAATTTCATATGGAGCCTCTATGGGATAAGGGAAACCAAAATTTGCTCATGGGGTCCAGGTCACATGACCAAAATGGCCGCCAAGCCATATATGGAAAAAACCCTTAAAAAATAGTCTTCTCCAGAACCACTGGGCAGATTTCCACGAAACTTGATAAATAGCATCTGGGACGTAGGCCCATCATAAATTGCTAAAATGGTGACTCTGGGTTGACCTTGACCTTCTTTGTGCCTAGGTCAAACTTTGACACATATGCTTTTGTATTGGAAAAGTGAGAATGCATTTTATCCTGCAAACGATTCAGAATACAGTACTAAAGTATAAGATATATTTTTGCTCCTTACAATAAGGCGCATTTATTGGGGGGAACCGTTTTAGGTCCAGGTCGCATGACCAAAATGGCCGACATACCCATATATGGTAACACTCATAAAGCTAAAAGCATCCGGCGGGTCGTGTACTTCAGCTGAAGCACTGGTTCAATATAATTTTGAGTGGCTGTTTGTTTGTTTGATTTGAGGTTTAGCGTCCCCGTCAACACTGTATAGGTTATTGTGGAGACGTTGCTCCCAATTTTGTGGGACTTTTGCCCGACGTTGAGATGAAATGCCGCCTAATGCAATCACTAGGGTTTATAAGCATGGACGACTCGCACCACTTTGCCTGGGCGGGCTTAGATCCTCTAAGCGGTTTACCAGTACTCGTTTGCGAGTCGGTTTCAGCTCTGCGTGGAAGCATCATGCAGCCCATCTGTTTCTTCTGATGGGCGGAGGCCGGAGGGATGAATGAAGCCACTTTCGCTGGAATGTTCGATGCTAAAAACGGTATTATTAAAGGAGTGATTTACTTATTTCTGCCATATAATAATCTGATATAAGTGGCATAATGTGACAAAAATACTTATTACCCGCAGGCATTTTAAGCAATAATAATTATAATAATAATAATAATAATAATAATAATAATAATAATAATAATAATAAAAATCCACAACTTTGTAATGTTCCCAAAAAGTAGTCAGTGTAAGTCCTCAACAAAATATCTGCTTAATGGCCTGTACCCATATAAATACCATTTTTCCTACCCCCCCCCCCCCCCCCACTAAAATCACAAAAAACAAAAAACACACACACAAAAAAAAAAACACGAAAATTAATAATTTTGACCCCCAACAAACAAACAAAATTATAGTTCCAACCTATGTAGCAGCCCCCACCCCACCACCATCATCCGGGGTACGAGTTAACCAAAATAGGTTCGAATTGACTTGAGGGTACGAGTTGACCAAAGAACACGTACGAGTTGACCAAAAACAGGTACGAGTTGACCAGTTACCTATGAAATATATCTTTACTTTGCTTACTAGAAGCGAAGGCAATGATAAGGAATTGATACAATTACATCACGCCTCCAAGACACAGAATAAATACAAAAAAATAAATAAATAAATAAAAAAGAATCAACAACATGAAAACTTTACTTAATGTAAACGTCACAAGGGGAAACCCCGAAAGACACATTCTTTTTACATACAGTTGCTAAACGGCTATAAATTAAAAGATGGTTGCAGTACATACACGTAAGAAAAAACTATAACAATAATAAAACACAACATAAGTATCAACTTGGACCTTCGGTAAAACCTTTTACTGGGGCGCTCAAATCGGTGTTACCTGGCCACTATCCTAACTGACTTCCTCCACTTATAATGTAGCCTGTTTAGCTTCAAAATATGTATTAGACGTTTCGACCTTTTTGGTTTATAACGCAGTTAACCAAACACTCTCAAACCTTGCGACCGGGTTCTAAGCCAACCACTAGTATGAAAAGTATTCCCTAATCTATTTACATTTTAAACAGCTTGTTGCAAACCTCGACGTGTTTAATATTTATGTAAAGGATCAAAATGAAAACACGCCTATATAATTTTGACCCCCTCGAACCACACTTTTATATAGTAAAACTGGGGTTTGCACCTTATTTTTTTTATTTCTGCTCTAAAATATAGATTGAGGGTACTCGTTAGAACCGCCTCAATGAAAATGAGGCGGTTCTTAAGAGTACCCACAATCTATATTTTGAGCAGAAATAAGAAAAATATCAACAATTGGCATCTTAAAATTCATTTTTGTCGGCGATAAATAAGTTCTATAAAGGGTTATGTTGCAATGTATTTGTTTAGGCAGTTTTCGTAATGAATTTACAGGTTTTCTTCATGGTCTACCTGGTGTATTTTAGCTCCAGCTTACAGTGTGTTGAACAAGCTACGAGCCGTCATATTTAACCCTTTAAGTACCACATGGAATCTTCCTCCTTATGTATACCAGGAGTTCATTTCAAAATTTAGGGGTGCCAGGTTGTGTTTTCTTCGAAATTAATAGAATAATGGCTGAACGTTTAGCAAACAGTAGAGGCCCTGATCAGACGCCGCGTTCTGTGGCGTCTGATCTGGGCCTGCACTGTTTGTCCTGGTTAGGTTTGGTGTTTCCGGTACTAAATGGGATAAATCATCACAGTTATTCAGTTTAACTTGTTTTTAAGTTTGCTCTCATTTGTATATTATATTGTGATGGTCTATTAAGTTAGATGGTTGATTAAGTTAGTTATCTTCAGGTGGACCAACTTATTTGTGTATTGTAAATAATATTAGCGTCTAGAGTGAAGGTTGGGCCCATAGAATTGATGATTTAACCCCCCCCCCCTCCCGGGGTTCTCGCTCTTGATCGTCCAAAGGCGGTGGTTCAAATATTCTTTATTTTAAATGTAGCTCTGTCGGATTTTCCGACGGGACACTTCATGTTGTATGCGCTTATGGGCGTGTATCATTATCATTATTATCATCATTATTATTATTTTATTATTATCATTATTATTATTATAATTATTATTATTATTATTATTTAATTTTCAGTAAGTGCCTGTTTTACCTTGATCAGCTCTTGTTGGGAAGATGGCTGCTGTGGTTTTGGTGATTCGATTTTTTCCTTTTGTTTGTTTTCTTCGTTGTTAGTTATCCACTTGGCTGTTATCTTTGATTGTGACTTTTCCTGTGGATCTTTTTCTTTATTTGGAATGGAGCTCTTCTACATATTAGGTTTGCTGTCAAGTAAGCGTAAACTTTTCAGATTGACTACAAACGAATTGTCTACCTACGTCGGTCGAAACAACCTGTCCTTTTGGCTTTCCGCTATTGATGTTTCCATTAGGGTCTAGTTGTTTCATGTTTGTGCTTCTTTCCCTTTGGTGTCCCTGATGGGAGCTGTGGGTAAATTGTACCGAGTCCTAACCATTGCATTTTCTTCTATTTTCTTCATTCCAAAACGCTTTCGACACAGAGAACCGGGATTGCTTTGATACAAATTGTCAACAATAGGTCTGAGCAGCAGTGTTATACAAGGCAAGCTTTCTGTCTACGTCGACTTCAAGTGTGCAGCAACGGTAAACAATTATGTAACAGTTTAGATATCAAGCAGGTGTAACTCATCCTTTACACTCTGTTCACCAATGACCTAGAGGAAGAAATAAAGCCATTGTAATGTGTAATAGATTCCCGTGTGGATAAGTTATCTAGATTGGTTTAGGTTATGGTTTTCTGTTTTCATTTGCATAAGCTTACATGTTAATATTTGACCCTGTACCTAATAATTCTGCATTTCAAATAAATGTTCCTTCCCCAAAATATTGTACACCAAATGCCGCCTACAAAATTATCACATATACAATTATAATCACAGCAAAAAAAATCTGGAGACACATCACGTTGTTTCCTTTATGTGTTTACTGCACATATGATACCCTGCAAGAAAAATAACAGCTTATTGTTACTCATTAAATTCATAATTAGATCCTGTCAAATGTGACTATTGTTGGGCCCACAACCTCCTTTTCCAGGGAGCATAACTTCAACCAAACCGTATTTTCTGTATGATCCATTGGAGGAATTGCCAAGTAGAAATTTTGATCACATCATATAATGTAGTCATGCATATTACATGTTCAGTGACAAAGAATCTTTCAAGTTTCTGAAAAGTTATCGCCTTCAGATTCTACGATGAAAGCCGAACAAACCATATTTTTTGAAAAAGCGTGCAGTTTACCTCTTTCTGGACTGGAACCCAGAAACCGGCTTCCATCAGTGGTTCTTCTTATGTGTCTTTGGAAATCTTCAATCCGAAAATGCATTAAATTATGCCTATATAGCATCCATATGTAGATGTTACGACTGTTCCTACACCTATACCCTCTATTTTAAGTAAAACATGACGTTTTGAGGATATTTTGAAGATAAAACTTTGACAAAAATAATGCCATGAGAAACAGCTGACTATATCTATTCATATCCTGTAACATGAATCTAACCAATTATAACTTATAACGGATGAAAAACCTATCGTGATATTGCAGCCGGCTGTTTCGGAGGGATATAATTTTGCAATTTTGCTTTGGACCAGTCCTAATGCCAAATAAACTTAGGTTAGTGATATATTCAAGGTGGAGTAGATTCTATTTCTAATGTTTCTTTTTATACACCTACTGCAAGTCGGCTTTCCAAACAGACCAATGCCAACACTGATTTACATGGCTTTAGAGTATAGCCCACCCCCCCCCCCCCCCACCCCCATTCCCCCATAACATGGATAGGAGGCAAAAAATGATTAAATACGCCCAGCAAGACCTATATTAGCACTAACATTACATATTTTACGGTTTTTGTGTCAAAATACATGCCAGTGTGATCCAATTCATGGTACAGAATAGAACCTACACCTTTTTGATAATATTATGTAATAACTGCAAAACAGGATAGAACGATTGGTTTTTCTACTTTCGGTTTAGGTTATGGTCTTCTATTTCCATTTGCATAAATGTTAACATTTGACCCTGTACCTGATAAATCTGCATTTCAAATTGATTTTCCTAACCTAAAACATGGTAAACAAACTGCAACCGATAACATTATCAAACAAAAATGTGTGTCATGTGCCAATTTCAAGCATTCTAACAGTCTAAGGGAGGTAACCCTGCCTCAAAGTGAAAATTCAGTCTAGGAACCAAATGTACAATTATTATCATAGCAACTATTTCAGGCGGCAGATCTCTTTGTTTTCGTTATGTGTTTATTGCACATATAATATCCTGCAAGAAAAAAAAATACAGTGAATTGTTGCTCATCAATTTCATAATTATAATAATTAACCCAAAGCTCCTATCAGAGACACCAAAGGGAAAGAAACATAAACATGAAGCAACAGACCCCAACGGGAACATCAACAGCGGAATGCCAAAAGGACAGTTACTTTTCCACAAAATGGCCAAATGGCTATCCAAAATAAAACAATATAAGCGAAACAAACACCCAAAGACAAACCATAACAAAAATAAACCGCGACAGAAGAGCCGCCTTGGAACGGTCAGCGAAATTAAGGCGTAACTGTATCAAATTTTGCGACACATAGACCTTTCTGATATTTAATCTTCATCCGTGTGTCTCAACCCCAAAGTTTTGAAACCGAAACGGCTGACTGACAAGACCCGGCAAACACAGCACACCCCCTCCGAGCACACACCGACCGACGTAGCTCACGAGACAGGTCAGCTGCAGGCGTCAGACAAGAGACGCCCGCCCGCGGACTTATAGGCGTCCCCCACCGAACCAACATCAAGAAACATGGCCCACACTCCACGGAAGTCCCGGGCATCAGGAAGGAGATGTCACAAGAAGAGAGACTTGCAAAATTTAAAATATTACAAAAAGTGGCAACCACATCCGCTAAGATACATGTCCCACCTGACAAGTCAGTCTTAGTTTTAGAAAAATTAGAAATTTATACTGCAAAAATTAAAAATATAATATAGTTATCTAAATCAGAACTTGCGTACTGACGTCAACACCGCAGTACCAACCTCAGCACTAAGGAACTGATACTGAGCTTATGGTACCCCGGGGACGAACGTATCATCCAACAGCAGAGATACCGACCCAGTGGTGCAATTTAGGCGTAACTATAGCAAATTTAGTGACGCAGAGGGCTTTCTGATATTTAATCTTCCTCAGTGTGTCTAAACCCCAATGTTTTTAAACCGAAACTGATGACTGACAAGACCCAGCAAAAACAGCACACCCCACTCCGAGCACACACCGACCGACGTAGCTCATGAGGCAGGTCAACTGGAGGCATCAGACAAGAGACGCCCACCCGCGGACTTATAGGCGTCCACCACCGAGCCAACATCAGCAAACATGACCCACACTCCACGGAAGTCCCGGCCATCAGGAATATGTCCAAAGTAGCGAGACTTGCAAAATTTAAAATAATACAAAAAGTGGCATCCAAATCCGCTAAGATACATGCCCCACATGACAAGTCCACTTGTCAACTAGACAACGAATTCCACTGGGGGCTTAAATCGATTTTACGTGGCCATAATCCTCACCCTTACTCCCGTCGCGATTAAGACAATTTTTTAAGTCCACATAAATATGTTCTATAAAAGGTTAAAGCCTTTTCCACTGAGCAAAACCTTTATGCTGATGAGGTTGTATTGATTGTACCGACGAAAACATCGCTTGTGGTAAGTATGTAAGGAGTGGTAGAGTAACGTGGCAACAGAGAGAGAAAATAAGTCTCGTTGGAAAGATGTCAATTGTTATTAATTATAGTGGGATTATCACACTGGACGTTGTTTGTGCGTATAAAAACTTAGTGGTATCGTCCCAGAAACATTTGTCAATGATATTAATAATCAATCGAATTGCTTCGACCTAAAGACGCCTAAGAAAGTCGGTTTGTGCCTAAAATGCTTTATCCCTGGTCGGGCCCACCGGAGTCCAACTGTTGGTTTTCGTTTGTTTCAGCAAGTCAGTATTTTTATGCTGTCGTCGTTGTTTCATCTCTGCATTCGTCTGCAACCACTCACCTGGACTGAATATATTATTTTATATAAAATAGAAGCGAAGGCAATGATTAGGAATCGATTCAATTAAACCACAGCTCCCATCAGAGACACAAAGGGAAAGAAACACATCAACTTTGAAACAACTAGACCCCAACGGAAACACCAACATCGGGAAGCCAAAAGGACAGTTACTCTCCCGAAAAATGGCCAAAAGGTCCACTTTTTCGTATTTCTGTTACTTGATTATTTATTTATTTATTTTCATATTTATTTATTTATTTATTTATTTAAATGTTTAGTTTATTGTTACTGAGCATTGCATGAATATATATTATCATCTATTTTCCATCTAAATTTCATAACCTAATTTTGCTTCGATAAGAATTAAATCATGCACAATAAATTTGCTTTTTACACATTGTATGAAGGTTTATCTTGTACAGCTATTGTAATCCATGTATTATAGTAAAATCAGTTTAAATATTAGTTGAATATTTATAATAGTCTTTCATATTCGCTGTTTGATGTTATTTGAATGTCTTTGGTCGGGCCCCTCGGAGTCTAACTGTTGGTTTTCTTTTGCTCCAGCAATTCTGTTGTCGTATGCTGTCGAGTCCTCAACCTTGTTTCATCTCTGTAGTTTTTTGATTTGTATGTTCTCGGAGATGTTACACTGATGAGTTAGGAAGCCTTCATGCGGACTAAACAAAATTAGTGTATACCGCGACAGAGGTAAGGGCGAGGATTGTGGCCATGTAAAATCGATTTAAGCCCCCCAGTGGAATTCTTTCCACTGACCGTTCCAAGGCGGTTCTTCTGTGGCGGTTTATTTATGTTGTTGTTTGTTACTACTTACTGTGTGTATCACTTGTGTCTTTTTATTTTGTATGGCCATTTGGCCATTTTGTGGGAAAGTAACTGTCCTTATGGCCATCCTTTGTTTAGGTTTCCATTATGGTCTGGTCGCTTCATGTTTGTGTTTCTTTCCCTTTACAACCAGTGGAAAAACTTTATTACGATGCAAATTCTACATCTAGATTCAAAATAATCAAAAGACATGAAGCTGAACTGAAATGGATTAAATTTTTACAGACCCCTTTTCCACTGGGATTTAATGACAACATTTATCATGAGGGTAATATTTCCAGAATGCCGGACTTTGATATTTTCTCACTCCTGGAATGTCGAAAACGAAGAACTAGATCTCACGGCACCAGGAAAAATGGTAACTTTAAACGTAAATCACGTGCGTTTAAACGAAACAATACTAGACTGAAGTGACTGTCAATTATATTATTAAATCATGGACGCCACTCTATGCTTTCATTTTTAAGTTCATTACCCGTTTCTGTTTTACGTCTTCTGGACACCGAGGCGAATAAATTCTACGATAGTTCTCATCAGTTATATGATGCGGCTCTCTTAACTAGAGGCTATACTCAGCATACTCTCCGTCCTTACATTGATTCTGAAATTAATCATAAACGTCATTTCTTCAAAATATCCTTCATTAATAAGGGTATGGATTTTATAGATTTGCCCAGTATCTTCCGTGAGAGATCGGTGCTTTCTTCCATTCCTGCTTATTTTCAAAATACTGAAACACCTATAATTTGCTATAAATATAACAAACCTGTTAGATCTATCATTTTTAATTTCAATAAACTTGTTTCAGATCTTGATATTGATACTAATACTCCTGATTCATGAGATTGTAAAAACTCAAAGTATTGCTATCCTGCTGCTGGTCATGTAATTACTGGCAATTTGAAAATTATTCCTGATTCTAGGATAAGGAATATAATTTCTAAAGGACCGAAATATCGGTTTCCTTCTAAAATTGATTTCAGTAAATGTAGAGATGAAATCGCTGCTTCCTTGAATGAATTCGGTAATCGATGGTGTAAGCGAGAGTATGTTGAGTGTAAAGCCCTAAAGGACTGGAAACTTAGCATTTTAAGACTAGTGAATAAACGCATTTCTTTCTATTCTCAAAATACTAACTTATTACCTCCTAAGCCCAAGACGTCTTTACGTCATCTTAAACTAGGTATTCAAGAATTTCATAAGAAGTTTGTTTTGGCCCCTGCAGACAAGGCCGCTAACAACGTCGTTGTTGTGTGACGGCTCCACTATGTTCACACGCTTAAGCAGGAGCTTGGTGGTACTAAGGCCTATGAACTTCAGCCTTTGGCTGAAGAGAGAGCTATAGTAGATAAACATGTTTGTCTTTCAGCCACCAAGTTTGCTGTGTGTGTTAACGAAGGCCAAGACAAGCTTCCTACGCTATACTGGTTACCAAAACTTCATAAAAAACCTTACAAAGCAAGGTTTATTGCAAATTCTAGTTCTTGCACTACCACTGAACTTTCTAAATTATTAACTTCCTGTCTTACTGCTATTAAAACGCATGTAATTAAATATTGTGATAAAGTCTTTGAAAGATCAGGAAGAAATCTGTTTTGGTCTATAAAAAATTCGAATGAGGTTTTAAATAAATTGAAATCTAGACAGTTTCGTGCTTCTAGTCTGTCTACCTACGATTTTTCCACTCTTTACACTACACTCCCTCATAATCTTATAAAAGAAAAGCTTAATGATTTAATTGAATGGGCTTTTCACAGAGAAGATTCTCTCTATCTTGCATGTAATGTCAGAAATGCATTTTTCACTTCTAAAGAGCATAAGAATTATACACTTTGGTCATGTCAGAAAGTGTGTGATGCCCTCACCTTTCTACTTGACAATATTTATATTAGATTCGGTACTAAGTTATTTAGACAAATTGTGGGTATTCCGATGGGTACTAATTGCGCACCTCTTGTGGCTGATCTGTTCTTGTATTGTTATGAAAGAGACTTCATTTTGTCGCTTTCCATTGATAACCAATCTGAAATTATTGAAGCTTTTAGCTCTACTTCTAGATATTTAGATGATTTATTAAATATTGATAATACCTATTTTGATGGTTTGATCAGTCAGATTTACCCCCTAGAACTTCAGTTAAATAAAGCAAATTCTTCTGATACCGAGGCCCCGTTTTTGGATTTACATCTATCTATTGTAGATGGATTTGTTTCGTGCAAAATTTATGATAAACGCGATGACTTTGATTTTGAGATTGTAAATTTTCCTTTTTTGGATGGTGATGTTCCTCGTGCGCCATCCTATGGCGTTTATATTTCGCAATTAATTCGATTTGCTAGAGTGTGTAGTCATGTAACTGACTTCAACACTCGTAATAAATTATTAACGGCTAAACTCCTTAATCAGGGTTATCGGTACCATAAACTACGCAAAGCCTTTTCAAAATTTTATAGACGCCATTCTGATTTAATTTCAAAATTCAATATTGGACTTAAATCTCTTCTGCAACAAGGTCTATCGGAACCCGAATTTTATGGTGACTTAGTATATAAATTCAGAAAAATATATAACCGCAATGACTTCAGCACCCAATTTCGTAAAATCATTCTTCGATATAAAAAGATTGGGTACAACATGGATATTATACGACAGACTGCATGCATGGTAGTTAACCCAATCACGGTTGGCAACTTTGCTTCCCTCTTTAATTGCACGCCGGTGGGTCAGGCCTCAGATTCTATGACGGCTCCAACGTAAAGGCTTATTGAAAATTAAAGAGATAATGTTGGTTGGTGCCTGATGCTCTGTCTCTGGTCGGGCTCATCGGAGTCTAACTGTTGGTTTTCTTTTGCTCCAGCATTTCAGTGGTTTCTTGCTGTCGGGTCCTCACCGTTGTCTCACCTCTGTGGTTCTTTGATTTTTGTGTTCACGGAGATGTTGCACTGATGAGTTAGGAGGCCTTCATGCGGACTGAACAAAATTTTTTTGTCTAAATCGCGACGGAAGTAAGGGCGAGGATTGTGGCCACGTAAAATCGATTTAAGCCCCCCAGTGGAAATCTTCCACTGACCGTTCCAAGGCGGCTCTTCTGTGGCGATTTATTTGTGTTGTTGTTTGTTACTTACTGTGTGTATCACTTGTGTCTTTTAATTTTGGATGGCCATATGGCCATTTTGTGGGAAAGTAACTGTCCATATGGCCTTCCTTTGTTTAGGTTTCCATTATGGTCTGGTCGCTTAATGTTTGTATTTCTTTCCCTTTGGTGTCTTTTATGGATGGAGTAAGTTAATTGTATCAATTCCTGATCTTTGTTTTACTTCTACTTTGGTGGGTGGATTAAGTTAATTGTATCGATTCCTGATCTTTGTTTTACTTCTACTTTTCATATATATATTTTTATTTAGTGGATCTTACACGAGTTTCCATGTATTATTTAAATTATTAAACGAGTTTAGGAAAAGGGATAAAATGTTAGGCTTTGCCGTGCATTTTTATTCTTTTTTCCTCAACAAGTTTAATATATTCAATAATACATGATCACGAATGTAAACTTCTATTTATCATATGACATTTAAACGCATTTTATGTACAACTTTTCGTCATTAGTAGACGCGACATTGTTAAGGACATTTTGACTGTAACCTTACGGTGCGTATCTAATAATTTGCATATTTATTCCACTAGTGTATTACGAATTTATAACATGGCGTTGTTACATTTTCAGACGAGACGTCATATGAGCCCCGCCAAGCGAATCTGGGTCTTCGAGCATTCCGTCATGACAAATTTTAACTGCGCATGCCCAGCCATTCAGAGGGGCCAGGGATATGGCTGTCTGTCTGAAGGTTCCTCATGATTCACTGCTTGTATGAGCGAGCAGCGAAGGTTCTGGCGAGACTGCGCGGATGCGCAGGCTCGTCTGAACCTTCGCTGCTCGCATAGGCGTTAAGCACCAAAATCGCTTGACGCGGCCCATATGATAAAATAAAATTATTTTTGATAAATAAGTAACAGCACGTTAACATGTCCGTGAAATATGTATCTTTGTAAGGCCCGAATATTGTAAGAAAATAAGGGTTTCAAAGTTTATCCTTTGCCATAACTATAACACGACCGTGTGACTGAGCCAAGCATGACTAAGAAAAGCATTTCATACTCTGGTCCTATAAATATGGAAAGCTATTCCACCTGGTGTTAAGAATTCGGGTTCGGTCAGTGCGGTTGTCAAAAAGTTACTTGGTTGGATGTCCACGAAGAGCTATTAAAATATTTATAATTATTCATTACCTCCACCACCATTTGCCTTCATTATTATTGCCATCTTTCTTTTCAGATGTATGTAATAAGCTTATCATATTTTATTACTATCTTATTGTTGTGTTAAATCTGTCGTACATGGATATGTATTATGTTAGGGCTTCACTGGCGATTGATTGTACCAAATGTGTAACCTCTACAAATAAAGAGTTTTATTTCTTTCGTACTTACTTATTTACTACAGACAGAATAGAAGATGAGGCAGTGATCAGGAATCGATACAATCAACCCACAGCTCCCATCAGAGACACCAAAGGGAAAGACACACAAACATGAAACTACAGACCCTAATGGAAACACCAACAGCGGAAAGCCAAAATGACAGTTACTTTCCCCCAAAATGGCCAATAGGCTATCCAAAATAAAATAACATAAGCGACAAACACCCAAAGACAAACCATAACAAAAATAAACCGCAACAGAAGAACCGCCTTGGAACGGTCGGCGGAAACGAATTCCACTGGGGGGGGGGGGGGCGCTGTTGTCCCTACCGTTTGGTGGATTTTTATTCTGATATGAAAGATAGAACTCAGGAAGGATACCTACCTGAACAATCCTCATCTGCGTGTCACTTCTAACCCGGACAGCATTTGTATTACCACTGATACAAATGGTCCTCCATTTGTCAACGATTGGCTCAAACTATGCATACACGTCTATTGTAGATAACGAAAAGTAGAAGGCGCGTAACCGAACATCCCCGACCCCTCTATAAGAAAGACATTATCAGCGGAAAAATATCAAGTCTAGGAAGACCCCCCATTTTACGACATGGACAGGTTAACAAAACAAAGCAGCATAGCTGAAACAATCACAGCCTACAATCGCATTCGAACCCGTGCCACTCGAGTAAACGTCAAGTTTATTTGCAAAATCGCGACGAAAGTAAGGGCAAGTATTGCGGCCGCGTAAAATCGATTTAAGCCCCCAGTGAAATTCTTTTCACTGACCGTTCAATGGCGGTTCTTCAACCGCGGTTTATAGTTGTTATGCTTTGTATTTGAGTGTGTATATTGCTAATATCTTTTTGTTGTGGATAGCCAATTGGCCAGTTTGTGGCTTAGGAACTATCCGTTTGGCTTTCCGCTATTGATGTTTCGATTAGTGTCTAATTATTTCTTGTTTGTGTTTCTTTCCCTTTGGTGACTATGATGGGAGCTGTATCGATTCCTGATCATTCGCCTTTACTTCATTTTTACCTAAACATTGTTGCTTTGTGTGTTCAAGCTTTCAAGTGTGAAGCTTCATGAGTTTTGCAAAGAACCAGTTTCTAGTTGAAAGCTACCAGGAAGCAATTATTTTCTAAAATGATATGTAAAGATTGTTTGATAGACTGAATACAGAAAACGCACACTAAGATTGTTGCGAGTCGGAAAGTCCACAAATCAGACAGATTTAAAGTATGTGATTATCCGGAAAAGGCCACATTTAAAACTTGTTCACATGGCACTCTTGAAATTTCATGCATTTTGTGACCTCTATAAAACTAAGAATGAAATTTGAAATTAAAAGCTATACGAATGCTGCGTTACAGCCACTCAAAATTATATTGAATATGTAATAAAATGCATAGCTTGTACCTAGGTAGGTACAAATGAGCAATTTTATCATACTTGATCCTAATGGATTCGCTGTATTAAACATTTAAAAGAAAGACCCAGAGAGCGCCACAATCAATAGACGCAGTCCACTCTCGAAACCAAGTGGAAGAGGAAACATACTCAAAACAAGAAAAATTTCGAGTGTTTATGAAATGGAACAAACAGCCCTCTCTTCCCCACACGGGTCGATCAGATCAGTAGAACACACTTTCCAACAACTGGCAGCACATTCCCAGACATACAACAAAAATAACAGCAAAAGAACAACACCAAAACTACCGCCTTAGAAGGATCAGCAGCATATGCCACTGGGGGGCTTAAAGATCTTTTACCGGCCGAATCTTCGCCGCCCTGATTTTGGGTTCTGTTCACAACAACAAACATTAAATATTCGGTTTGCATAATGATTTCCTAACTCAATCAATGCATCATCACAAATACATAAATCAAATTCAAACACTGAGATGAAGCAAAGATGAGGGCTGCTAGCCGATCCCCCTTACACTGTTGGCCAGAGCTAAAGAAAATCATTATCTAAACAACGACGCATAACGTTCATATTTCTTAACAAAATGTGTTGATTTTTGACAGACACATGCCTCGATAATATTTCTATACAACGATGCTGTTACACTTACAATTGTCTGTTGTTTATGAAAATACTAACATTTTCTTCTCAAATGACCGTGATTGGAAATATCCAAATGTAAACCGTCATATCTCTTAAACCCATGTAGATATTGTATTCTAATTTTCAGGATTTTCTAAATGTGTTGGTTACTTATAAGTGATATCAGACAAAAAGCCAAATTTGTTAAGGTTATAAATTTTGTATTTCCCGGAGTAGGCCTCTTTCAGAGAAGTGCATTCTTGTTTTGTGTAAGCAAACAAGTATAAGAAATAGAAGTGGACGCAATGATAAGGAATCGATACAATCAACCCACAGCTCCACAAATTATTTGTCTGAATTGCGACGGAAGTAAGGGCGAGGATTGTGGCTAAGTTAAATCGATTTAAGCCTTCCCCACTCCCCCTCCTCTCCCCCACGGTGGAATTCGCCGGTGGAGTTCGTTTCACTGACCGTCCAAGGAGGTTCTTCTGTGATGGTTTATTTTTTATGGCTTGTCTTTGAGTGTGTGTGTCGCTTGTTTTGTTTTGCTTTGGATAGCCAATTGGCCATTTTGTGGGAAAGTGCATGCCACCTTTCGGCTTTCCGCTAGTGATGTTTCCTTTACGGTCTAGTTGTTCCATGTTTGTGTTTCTTTCCCTTGGTGTCTTTGATTTGGCCGTGAGTTAATTGTATCGATTTCTGATCATTGCCTTTACTTCTACTATGGAATTGCCACAATAATAAAACAAGTGCTAGATGTGGCACAAGGAGGGTAAGAAAAACATTAGGAGTACAGAATATATACAATGGAAGACAATTCACGTAGTTCTCTCTTCCACGAGGTGATAACAATGCTGTAATAGATATACAAATATCGACAGTATATTATTTAATCACGCCTACCAAAAACATATGATTCGTCACCGCAAGTTAACTAATGCAAACAGTGATTAAAATTAGATGACGTTAAAAGATAAACACATTGAGGTTTTGCGTTTTCCCGTGGGGAGAATCCACAGAGTTGTAGTCGACGCAGCCGTGCATATGGGTGTAGTTCTCGAAAACCTTAAATTCTTTGTAATTTAAAGCTGATTTGGAGAATATCATGCAGGAACCTATAGATTTATATGACTGTGTAGTTAACACTTGTGCTGCTTAGCCCAGATATGTCTCATCGTTCAAACAATCTTGATCCAGATCAGATGGTACCAGAAACCATCTGATCAGGAACTTCATTTTTTGTCATTCAGTTTATGAATTTGTTGCAGTGATTTGCATCAAGAAATCTGACTGGTTCATAATCAGTGGTGGATGTGGCATATTTAAATCTTCAGCAGGTCAAGGTTAATTAATAAGAGAATAACAAGTATGCGCATTTTAGCTTTCCTTATCACAAGGGGTTCGAGGTGAGCTATTGTGATCGACCTGTGTCCGACGTCAGTCTAGTGTCGTGGACCATCAACAATTTCCTCAAATGACAACTCCACTGAGCCAATTTCAATATAATTCAAAAGAAATGTTCTGTCATGCCTCTTTACCGTAATTGCTAAAATGGTTCCGCTCGGTTGAACAAAATGACCACCAGAGCTAAAAACTAACATCTCCTTCTAGGCTAATGGTCAGATTTCAAAATAATTTCATAGAACAGTTGCTCATATGCCCTGCACCGAAATTGCTAAAATCAATCCGCTCCGCTGAACACAATGGCCACAAAAACTAAAAATTGACGAGGCCCATGAGCCACTTTGCTCACCAGAGCTTGGAGTGGGGTTGGGGAGTAGGGGCTGCCCACTGACAACCATGTATTTTAATGAACCATGGAAGCCCTGAGCCCAAGAACATTACATATGCAATTAAAAATCAGTCAGCCCAGCAGCTTAAGATGAGATGTCGCTTGAATGTGTTGATGCAAGACAAAAACGACAACTGACAACCGCCCATCTTTGGCAACCAGTAAGCCTAAAAACATATGGCAGATAGACCATTGCTTAAGGAACATTTCGGCCCCGCCGGTTGGGGCTAGAAGAAATTAATGGGCTGCATGATGCTTCTACACAGAGCTGAAAAGACCGCACACGAGTACTGGTAAACCACTTAGAGGATCTAAGACTGCCCAGGCAAAGCGGTGCGAGTAGGTCCGTTCATGCTTATAAAACCCAATTGGTTTCATAGGGCTGCAGGGTTTGAGATGTCATTTCATCTCAATGTCGGGTGAAAGTCCCACAAAATTGGAAGCAACGTCTCCAAAATGGCTTTTACAGTGTTGACGGGGAGGTTAAACTTCAAACCAAACAAACAATCAAATAAACAGGAATATTCCTTGTGGGATCACTATCAGTTTTCTTTTCAGATTTTTCCGTTCCGCTCGGATGAACAAAATGGCCAACAGAGCTAAGAAACGTAACACATCACGAAAACACGCCTATATAGTTTTGACCCCCTTGAACCCCACTTTTATATAGTAAAACAGGGGTTTCCGGGGTTATACCTTATTTTTCTTTTTCTGCTCTAAAATAAAGTGTGGGTACTCGTCAGAACCGCCTCATCGAGTGCCCACAATCTATATTTTGAGCAGAAATAAGAAAATATCACAATTTTTCATCTTAAAATTTTCATTTTTTCGTCGATAAAGGTGGCACTGTATTTGTATAGGCGTGTTTGCGTAATGATTGGATGGATTTTGAAATAATATCACAGAAGTGGTACATGGCGAACCCTCTCCGACAAATTCCCAGACAGTTCCACTCTGTTGTACAAATTGGCTGCAAGTGCTTTAAAAAATGAATAAAAAAAATAATGCTTTCTCCTCTTAAAGAAGTTGATTCTTTTATAAATGATTTTTCAGGAATGTTTTGGATGACCGTCAAAATTGTTCATTGCACAATTGTTCCACTCTGATGAAAACTGAGCAAAAATCTTTGTCTAAAAGGAAAAGGATTCATAAGAATGCTCCCTGGTGAACCTCCAACGAAATTACATAAAATCCTTTTTGCTCCAATGAACATGATGGCTACCACAGCTTAACTATACAAAGCTTATACTGACTTCTACTTCTAAACATCTAAACTGATTTTCAAATCATTTCTTAGAAATGTCTTGGCTCACCATTAACCAAAATCTTCTAATACATACCGTTTCGTGTTTCGTTTGTACAATATGGATCAGGTGAGCGACTAAGGCCATCATGGTCCGCTTGTTTTCCTTCTACTTTTGAGTGAAAAAAGTGTACTAAAATCGTCAATCACATAAAAAACTGAAGGTACACATGGTAGTGTTATACATCTTTTTATGTGTCGGTGATTTCGCATTGATTGTGTTAGGATACCTGTGTGCGAACTTAATATTTTTGTGTTTTATCCTGAGCCTAGGACGAAGATTTGCCGACAGTGAAGGGTCTTTAAGCCCCCGGTAACATACCTATGTTACTGACCGTTTGATAATAATTTCAATTTCATCATTATAAAATTGGATCAAAAATGTTCATTATAGTTGATGGACACTTTACAAAATTATCGGCACTGACGTTTCTTATGGGTCGCATTATCTTGCCGAAGGGTGACTTGCTCATCAAGACCAAATTTGAATGCATAGGTAATAGGAATATCTGATAGCGCATCGCAATTGTCGACGAGAAGCACCGTGAACAGGTTCATCTGTACTATTTTCTTTCTCCGACAAATAGAGATTTTTGCGGAAAAAAATCACGCCGTTTCACAGAAAGAAAAAAAATATCGTGTTGCAACACGAAATATTTTTTATTGTTGGCTGATCTGTACATTATTTTTATTTTTGTATGCTCAAACACATTTCGAGTTCCTACAATCAATATTTTGAGCAGAAATATGAAAAAAAAAACAAGTCTATACAAATGCACTGCGAACTTAACCGCCGAAAAAAAAGGAATTTTTAAGATGAAAAATTGTAATATTTTTCTTATTTCTGCTTTAAAATATAGATTGTGGGTACTCGTTGAAACCGCCTTTATACTCGTTAGAACCGCCTTATCGAAGCGAGAAAGAATTAGTGATATGACGGCATTCACAAAGCATGAAACAAAATACACCGACACGAAAACACGCCTAAATAATTTTGACCCCCCTTGAACCCTACTTTTGTATTGTTAAACTGGGGTTTACAGGGGTAAACCTTATTTGGTTCTAACGAGTATCCACAATCTATATTGTGAGCAGAAATGAAAAAAATGTCACGAAAGTTCATCTAAAATTTTCGTTCATTAGGCGGTAAAATTCACAATATACTTGTATAGACGTGTTTTCGTAATGCACCCAACAAACAAAAATCACCAGAACACACTTGCTTAAAGTATCTTTAGCAGAACAAACCCGTTAGTTGTCAAATTGTTAACTGTTCTTGATAGAACAATATTTCATTCGCTGATATTTTCCTGAGAAATAAATATGAGCAGACTTTGCAAACGCAAAAGCTACTCACATGTGTTCAGCAAAAACACAAGTAAATTTGCCATATTAAATAAGTTTTGACGATATATTATTTAAAATCATCATTAATTTAGAACAAGTGTAGGAGCGTAGATAGAAAATCTTTTGTACGCAAACCAAAGAAAATACTAAAAATAATAACGTTTTGCAAATGGGGACCACTCTTACAGGAAAGAATTTGTTCCCTTTTGGGAGCAAATTCTTTCCTGTAAGTGTGGTCCCCGTGGCAAAGGAAGGAACTATGCTAGCCAATAAATAGCGTTCCATATATCCTAGACACATACAGTTTTTCTTCTTCTTCATCATCACGATCATCATCACCATCATCATCATCATCATCATCATCATCATCATCATCATCTTCTTCTTCTTCTTCTTCTTCTTCTTCTTCCTCTTCTTCCCTCTGTTTCTTTTTCTTCTTCATTTTCATCTTCTTCTTGTTATTATTATTTTTTCTTCCTCTTCATCTCTCTGTTTCTTTCTCTTCTTCTCCTACTCTTTTTTCTTCTTCTTTTTCCTCTACGTCTATTTTTACGTTTGTAATGTGTATGCAAGTGCGTATCTGCGTACAGGTAGCAACGCACCTGACGTGGCACAATTAAGGGTTAGCAAGTTAGTACATTGAACGCCTCTGAAAACCTAACTTTATATTAAGAAAAGTTGGATGACCCCCGCCAATCGGGACTTGAAGAAACATATGGGCTCATGATGCGTCCACGCAGAGCTGATACCGACCCGCACACGAGTACTGGTAAAACGCTGAGAGGATCTAAGCCTGCCCAGGCAAAGCGATGCGAGTCGGCCCGACCATGCTTATAAATCCTATTGGTAGCATTGGGCGACAGGGCTTGAGATGTCATTTCATCTCAATGTCGGGTAACAGTCCCACAAACTTGGAAGCAACGTCTTCAAAATGACCTTTACAGTGTTTACGGGGACGTTAAACCTCAAACAAACAAACGCACAAACAAGAAATGTTGGGTTTACAGGTGTTACATAATTTTCCTTATGTTTGCTCAGAAGCGAAGGCATTACGAAAACACGCCTATACAAATACATTGTATATTTTACCTCGGAAAAGTAAAAACTTTCAGATGAAAAATTTCAATATTTTTCTTATCTCTGCTCAAAACATAGATTGTGGACACTCGTTAGAACCGCCTCAATGAGGCGGTTCTAACGAGAACCCAGAATCTATGTTTTTGAGCAGAAATAAGAAAAAATTGTATACCCCTGCAAACCCCAGTTTTATTGCACGCCGGTGGGTCAGGCCTCAGATTCTATGACGGCTCCAACGTAAAGGCTTATTGAAAATTAAAGAGATAATGTTGGTTGGTGCCTGATGCTCTGTCTCTGGTCGGGCTCATCGGAGTCTAACTGTTGGTTTTCTTTTGCTCCAGCATTTCAGTGGTTTCTTGCTGTCGAGTCCTCACCGTTGTCTCACCTCTGTGGTTCTTTGATTTCTGTGTTCACGGAGATGTTGCACTGATGAGTTAGGAGGCCTTCATGTTTGGACTGAACAAATTATTTGTCTAAATCGCGACGGAAGTAAGGGCGAGGATTGTGGCCACGTAAAATCGATTTAAGCCCCCCAGTGGAAATCTTCCACTGACCGTTCCAAGGCGGCTCTTCTGTGGCGATTTATTTATGTTGTTGTTTGTTACTTACTGGGTGTATCACTTGTGTCTTTTAATTTTGGATGGCCATATGGCCATTTTGTGGGAAAGTAACTGTCCATATGGCCTTCCTTTGTTTAGGTTTCCATTATGGTCTGGTCGCTTAATGTTTGTATTTCTTTCCCTTTGGTGTCTTTTATGGATGGAGTAAGTTAATTGTATCAATTCCTGATCTTTGTTTTACTTCTACTTTACTATATAAAAGTGGGGTTTAAGGGGGCAAATTTATATAGGCGTGTTTTCCTTATGTTAAGTGCCACAATGAGTCGGTTGTTCTTACAAGCACCAAGAAGTATTGTTTGGAATTGTAGATAGTAAAATATCAGAAATGTTCATCTGAAAAATGTCTGATCTACAGAAAAGAGATTCAAATCGTAAAAATCTTGAATGAGAACAACATAAAGGTCACGAAGTTCGTCGGAGAGCTTTTTCCATAATCATGTTTTGTCATTAAGGCAATACATACGCGTGGTACACACTAGACCTCACTACAGCTTTGTCAAGGGAATATGTCGCGGTTGTAATATGTCTTTCCGCCCTTCATCATAGTGCAGATTATATTTCTAGACCTACATAATCAGTGATTTCATTGTTGAATTTTAGGAATATATGAAGGTCACTGGTGATGCCTAATTTTTCGAAACTATCTAGTCAGGCTCAGAAAACTTTTAGACTTGTAATGTTTCCTTTGCCTCCAAAGGATTACCGTTTAATAGAAAATATTAATCCGCACTACAACTGATGTTAGGGGCATGTGTGGTTGCCGTAAAATGTATTTTTGTCCTTCATCATAGTGTAGATTATATTTTCTAGTCCTTTGGGATTATTGATTCCATTGTGGAAGTTTTAGAATATAGGAAGGTCACTGATGTGGTCTCATTGTTCGAAACTAGCTAATCTTGCCCAGAAAGATAGCTGCCGGTGTCGGCAACATTCTTTCGTGGAGATTGATCATGAAATCGTTTCTACGGTCATTCTCTCGCTGCCGCGGATTCAAGAAGGGCAGTTGTCAGTTTCTGGCGAAAGAATGTGCACTGTACTTATCAACCGCTTATGTATATGCCTGCCTAGGAAAAGTCTGGATAGGTAAACTGACTGGCTCAAAAATGACCATATGGCCTTCCTTTGTTTAGGTTTCTATTATGGTCTGGTCGCTTAATGTTTGTATTTCTTTCCCTTTGGTGTCTTTTATGGATGGAGTAAGTTAATTGTATCAATTCCTGATCTTTGTTTTACTTCTACTAAAATATTGTTGACTGGGCCGTTTAACTCCAAGACAAACAAACAAACAAATATCTGGGCCAGAAATCTTGAACACTTCACAATATTTAGTCAATGAGTGTATTCCGCTTCTAAAAGACTACCTTTTTATGGGACATATTGATTAATCTTCTTTTAGAACGACGAACACAATCATGTGACAAATGGTCTTATTTACATAGCATGCTCAAAACATCGATGATTCAGACACTACTAGGAATATGTAGCAGCACATACACGGCTCGGTCTTCATACATGTAACTAACGATGTGTGTCGAATTTGAAAGTGTGCATTTGTTTCTGACTTCAACAGATTGATATTTTGGCACGGTGTATTAAAAGGAGGTGAATTGGGCATTATCAAATACGACTTTGACACAGACTCACCTGTCTCAAACCAGCGACCAGTCGGGTAATGCGATTCCTATCTTAGTCACTGGGCTCTAATACGAAACTAGAGGCCAAAGTGGTCCTGATATCGCTTACCTGGATGAGGCTGATTATGATATATTATATTGTGTCCTAATGGCCATCTTGTTTATCAGATCACATTGACATAAGCAATTCTGAACCTGAAAGTTGCCTTGATGCCGCTGATTAGAGTCCATTGCGGCCATCTTGGATATCTGAACGGATCGACTGTAGCAAATCTGAATCACCATGCCATCCCAAATGCCGCCCATCAAGTTTCAACTCAATCTGAATTTCAGTTTTGAGGAGATGTCGTTTAAATAATTTCAAGATGGGCGCCATGGTGGCCATCTTGGATATCGGAACGGAACTATTTTTAGTTAATGTGAAATTCCATGTTCGCAAGATGCCTCCCATCAAGTTTCAGCTAAAATTGGTCTTTTGGTTCGGGAAAAGATGTCGTTTGAAGCATCTCAAGATGGTCGCCATTGCGGCTATCCTGGATTGCAGAATAGAACGATTTTAGCAAGTCTGAATTTCACTGTCACCCTGATGCCTCCTATAAAGTTTCAGCTCAATCCTTTGTCGCTTGACAAATTTCAAGATGTCCACTATGACGGCCATCTGGGATATCAGAACAATACTACTTTTAAATTAGCAAATCTGAATCTCCATATCGCCCAAGTTTCATCTCGATTGAACCATTGGTCCGGGAGATGTTGTTTGTATGATTTTAAGATGGTCGCCATAGTGGCCATCTTAAAACAGAACGATATGAGCAAATCAGAATTTCTATGTCACCGCAAATGCTTCACACCAAATTCCAACGCGATCTGACTTTCAGTTCTGAATATGTCGTTTAAATAATTTCAAGGTGGACGTCATGATGGCCATCTGTAGATATAAGAACGATGGCCATATTAGATATAGGAACGGAACGATTTTAGCAAAATAAAAGTGAAGGCAATGATCAGGAATCAAAACAATTAACCCACAACTCCCATCAAAGAAATACAAACATGAAATACCTAGATCCTAATTGACTCATCAATTATTACAGCGGAAAGCCAAACGTGGGTGGGGCTTAAATCGATTTTACGCGGCCGCAATCTTCGCCCTTCCTTCCGTCAGATTTTGACAATATTTTTTTTTTCAATCAGCGTGAAGGCTACGGTCTAGGGTCATTCTCTCCCTTCCGCTGATTCAAGAAAGGCAGTTATCAGTTTCTGGCGAAAGAATGTGCACTGTACTGGTTAACCGCTTACGTACAGCCTGCCCAGGAAAATTGTGGATAGGTAAACTGACCGGCTCAAAAATAACCTAAATACTGTTGACTGGGCCGTTAAACTCGAATACAAACAAACAAAAACTAGGCCTCGGTATCTGATGAATTTGCTTTATTTAACTGAAGTTCTTGTGTGCATTTGACTGATCAAACCACCGAAATAGGTATTGACAATAATAAATAAATCCTCCAAATATCTAGATGTCGAGCTGAAGGCTTCAATGATTTTAGATTGGTTTTCAAAGGAAAGGGACATCATGAAAAATAGATGGATAGGCAATGATCAGGAATCGATACAATTAACCCACAGCTCCCATTAGTGACAGACAGACATGAAAAACTAGACACAAATGAAAGCGCCAACAGCGGAAAGCGAACAGGACAGTTACTTTCCTATAACATTGGCAATTTGCTATTCACAACAAAACAACACAAGCGATTACCACACTCAAATACAAACCATAACGAAAATAAACCGCGACAGAAGAACAGTCCTGGAACGGCCAGCGATACG
The DNA here is from genome assembly GCA_963580285.1 of Lucinisca nassula. NCBI lineage: Eukaryota > Metazoa > Mollusca > Bivalvia > Lucinida > Lucinidae > Lucinisca > Lucinisca nassula. Next base: position 13,411,694 of record OY757013.1, read on the forward strand.
AACCCCACTGGGGGACTTAATCGATTTTACGCAGCTGCAATCCTCGCCCTTACTTCCGTCGCGATTTAGACAAATAATTTGTTCAGTCCGCGTGAAGGCCGCCTAACACATCAGTGCAACATCTCCGAGAACACATCAATCAAACAACCACAGAGATGAAACAATAGTGAGGACTCGACAGGAAGAAACCACTGGACTGCTGGAGCAAAAAAGAACCAACAGTAAGACTCCGATGGACCCGACCAGAGACAGAGCACCAGCAACCAACCAACATTACTTACAGTTAACTTCCCTCTAATTCCCAGCAAAATAGAAGTGGGGGCAATGATCAGGAATCGATACAATTAACCCACAGCTCCCATCAGTAAGCCTTTACACTGGAACCGTCATAGAATCTGAGGTCTGACCAACCGGCATACAATTAAAGAGGGAAGCAAAGTTATCAATCGTGATTGGGCCAACTACGATGGATGCGGTCTGTCGTATAACATTTATGTTGTACCCAATCTTTTTTTTTATGGAAGAATGATTTTACGAAATTGGGTGCTGAAGTCTTTGCAATTATATATTTTTGAAATCTCTTTCATAACTAAACAAGAACAGATTATCCATAAGGCGTGCGCAATTCGTACCAGTCGGAACACCCAAAATTATTCTAAATAACGTATGTAAATATTGTCAAGTAGAAATGTGAGAGCTTCACATATTTTTTGACTTTACCATTATGTATAATTTTTATGCTCTTTAGAAGTGAAAAAAAACTTTCTTATATAAGATGCAAGATAAAGAGAATTTTCCTATGAAACGTCCGTTCATTTAAACATTTTAATCATTATGTTTTTTTTTTTTTTATAAGATTATGAGGAAGGGTAGTGTAAAGCATGGGAAAAACATAAGTAAACAAACTTGAAGCACGAAAATGTCTGGAATTCCATTCATTTAAAACTTCATTTTAAAGTTTTGGTAGACCAAACAGATTTCTCCCTGGATCTTTCAAAGGCCTTAGCTGCTGGAGCCAAATTATACTTCTTATGAAATTCTAGTTTAGGGTAACGTAAAGATGTCTTAGGTTTAGGAGGTAATAAATAGAAGTGACGGCAATGACCAGGAATCAATAAAAATAACCCGCAACTCCCATCAGAGACACCAAGGGAAAGAAACACAAATATGAAAGACCTTAACGGGAACATCACTAGCGGAAAGCCGAAAGGACAGTTACTTTCCCGCAAAAAAGCCAATTGGCTATCCAAAACAAAATAATATAAGCGATACACACCCACCCAAAGACAAGGCAAAACAAATATAAACCGCGACAGAAGAACGGCCTTGGAACGGTCAGTGAAACGAATTCCACTTGTGTGTGTGTGTTGGGGGGGGGTTAAATCGATTTTACGTGGCCACAATCCTCGCCTTTATTTCCGTCGCGATTTAGACATAATTTCTTCAGTCCGCATGAAGGCCTGCTAACTTGCTAACTCATCAGTGCAACATCTCCGTGAACACAACAACAAACAACCACAGGGATGAAACGACGCTGAGGACTCGACAGCAAGAAACCACTGAAAAGCAGGAGAAAAAGAAGACCAACAGTTAGACTCCAAAGGGCCCGACCAGAGAAACAGCATAAAATAGAAAGAAATGCGTATGTTCACTAGTTTCAGATTGCTTAGTTCGCATTCCTTAATGGCCTTATGCTCCACATACATTCGTTTACGCCATCGATTACCAATTTCATTCAAGGCAGCAGCGCTTTCTTCTCTAAACTTATTGAAATCAATTTTAGAAGGAAATCGATATTTCGGGTCTTTAGAAATTATAGTTCGTATCCTAGAATCAGGAATAAATTTTGAATTGCCAGTAATTATATGACCAATGGCAGGATAACAATACACTGCGATTTTACAATCTTATGTATTCTGAGTGTAAGTATCAATAATGAGATCGGAAATATGTTTATTGAAATTAAAATGATAGATTTAACAGATTTGTTGTATTTATAGCAAAGTATGGGTGTTTCAGTATTTTGAAAAGAAGTAAGAATGGCTGAAATTACCGAACTGTCCCGGAAGATACTAGGCAAATCTATAAAATCCAAACCCTTAGTTATGAAAGATATTTTGACGTAGTTAAGTTTGTGATTAATTTCAGAATCGATGAAAGGACAAAGAGCAGAACTTGCTAAGTATAACCTCTAGATATAAGGGCATCATCATATAACTTGTTAGAACTATTCTATATTCTATTCCCTGGATCACTCCAGAGATAAGAAGGAAAATTCGCAGAAGGAATAAGATTCATGCAAAGGCAAAAAAGACGGTAAGTTTTAAACTCCGGACAAAATTTGAAAACTTGAGACGTGAAATCAAGACTGATATAAAAAATCAGCAGGATTTGTATGTGAATAACTTGGTAGGTGATGTAAAGGCAAATCCCAGAGACTTCTACAGATATATTAATAGCCAGAAGAAAGACAGGCAAGGTATCCCGCCCCTTAATAAAAGAGGAGAGAGAATCAGACTCTGAAAGGGCAGAGGAACAAGTTGGTCAATTCAATGATGCGTTTAATAAAACTGAGTTCACGGAGGATCCATTGACTGGAAGATCGGCCCCATTCATGAATAATATTGTTGTGACAGCTGCAGGAGTGATCAAATTACTTCAAGGCTTAAACCCCAGTAAGGCCTTAGGACCTGATGAGCTTCATCCTAGAGTCCTGAAGGAACTAGCAAATGAGTTGGGTCCAGTTTTTGCACACTTGTTTCAACAGTCTCTTGATACGGGTGAATTCCCCAAAGAATGGCTCTTAGTAAACATATGTCCACTCTTCAAAAAAGGAGATAGGGCTCTTGCACATAATTATCGCCCTGTGTCTCTGACTTGTGTTCTGGGTAAATTGCTGGATCATATAGTCTGCTCGAACATCATGGCCCACTTGGACGAACATAAACTTTTGTCAGACAGACAACATGCATTTAGGAAAAGGCACAGTTGTGAAACTCAGCTAAGCACAGTTATTAATGACTGGGCAAAAATCTTGGACAAAGATGGACAGGTGGTCACATTTATTCTCGACTTTGAGAAGGCTTTTGACACCCCTCCTCATGAACTACTTAAATCTAAGTTATTTTGTTATGGAATTGGGGAAAAGACCCTCAAATGGATAGATCCATTTCTTTGCTACAGAAAACAGCGGGTTGTTGTTAATGGTGAATCTTAGGAGTGGGCTCCAGTTTTGTCTGGAGTCCCGCAAGGGACCGTTCTTGGTCCACTTTTGTTCTCCCTGTACATCAATGATATTTCCACTGACATTGACTCAGAAATAAGACTGTTCGCAGATGACTGTGTTTGTTACCGGGAAATTAGAGATACAGATGACTCATTGAAACTTCAGGCTGACATAGATAGATTTGGATGTTGGGCACGTAAATGGGGCATGAGATTTCAGCCAGTTAAATGCAATATTATGCAGATAACTAGGAAGAGATCTAATAAAGTTGAGGCTTCTTACACCTTAGAGGGAACGGTCCTCGAGAATGTGGACTCCATTAAATACCTTGGAGTGACAATCTCACTCAACTTGAGATGGAATACTCATATTAGCAACATGTGTACTAAGGCAAATAGAACGCTTGGTTTCCTGAGGCGAAATCTTCATCAGTGCCCTCAGGATGTAAAAGAGGCAGCATATAAAGGTCTTGTTCGCCCAATCTTGGAATATGGTAGTTGTATCTGGGACCCCAGTGGAGTGGTCCTTAACGATGAAATTGAGAAAGTTCAGAATAGAGCTGCTAGATTTGTAACAGGCAATTACTGCTTTGAAACTGGGAGCATGACTGGAATACTTGGAAAATTAAAATGGGAGTTTATCAAGAAAAGGAGGAAAGACAGTAGGCTAATATTTTTATACAAAGGTCTAAAGGGTTCTGCCAGCATTCCAACAGATGACCTTGTTCCCCCAGCTAGACACTGTAGAAATCACCATTCGTTGGCGTTTCAGACCCTAAGCGCAAGAACTGACATTTATAAAGAGTCGTTCTTCCCAATAACCATTAGAGATTGGAATGTCCTTCCCGATTCGATTATTTCAACAGCTGAAGGTGCTGATGATTGTGTAGCTAAATTTACCTCTTTGGTTAGAGCTAGGGACTAACTTCCCACATCACAGGTCCTGGTGTATGAATGTCATTTGACGTGTCACCAGTAACGATTCTGATTCTGATTCTGATTCTGAACTTTCGTAGAATTTATTCGTCTCGGTGTCCATAATATGTTAATATACATAAATGGGTAATGAACTTAGAAAACAAGCATTGATCGGCGTCCATAATTTAATAATATTACGGACAATCACTTCAGCCTAGTATTGTTTCTTGTAAAAGTGCGTAATATACGTCTACAGTTGCCAATTTTCTGGTGCACTGATATCTTGTTTTACGTATTCGACGTTCCAGAAGCGAGAAATCTGCCATCCTAGAAATATTATCCTCGTGATAAATGTTTAATGTCATTAAAGTCCAATGGAAAAAGGTGTCTGCAATAATTTAATCCATTTTAATTCAGTTTCATGTCTTTAATAATTTAAAATCTAGATGTAGGATTTATATCATAGTATTTTTTCTACTGGTTTTATAAACATATCACTTACAGAATGACATGTACGTTTTAAATGACGGTACAAGAATGTGTCAGTTTTATAAAATAGAAGTGAAGGCATTGATCCCACATTTGGTTTGGGATAAAATGTCGTTTGAAGAATTTCAAGATAGACACCATCGTTTATATCAGAACGGAACAAGTTTAGCAAACTAGTAAGAAAAGGTTGCTTAGGAAAGGCCACAATCCAAGAACGCAGCCGTCTCAAGTCACCTGTAGTAAGTGACACGCTGGCTCACACAAAAACTAGAGTAAACATGAACCAACGGCACAAAGCCAAATAACAGTTAAGACACTGCAAAAGAACGACCACCTTGGGACGGTCAGTGGGGGAGGGGGCTTCAACTCCGGAGTTTGAATCTCCCTGTCGACCCTATGCATCCCATCACGTTCCAGATTAATTAAACCATTGTTTCGGGTGGAGATGTCGTTTGCAGAATTACAAGATGGCTGCCTTGGCGGCTATTTTTGGACATCAGAATGCAGCAATTCTGAATCTGTATGTTGGTACAATGCCTCTACCAACTATCAGCTTAATCCAACCTGTGGTTCCGTAGGAGATGTCGAAAATGTCGAAAATGTGAAAACGTTAACGGTGGATATATACGGACGATATACGGACAACAAGCTACGGCATAAGCTGACCTGGAGCACATTCATTATAACGTCAGGTACCAAACACTAGTATGTTATTGAAGATCATGAAGTCAGTCATTATCAGTGGCCGTCAAGAAAGAAGACGGCAACCGCCTCTCGGGGCTTGAAGAAATAGATGGGCTGCATGATGCTTCCACGCAGAGCTTAAACCGACCCGCACACGAGTACTGGTAAACCACTTAGAGGATGTAAGCCTGCCCAGGCAAAGCGGTGCGAGTCGGACCGTCCATGCTTATAAACACTATTGGTCTCATTGGGCTGCAGGGCTTGAGAAGTCATTTCATCTCAATGTCGGTTAGAAGTCCCACAAAATTGGAAGCAACGTCTCCACAATGACCTTTACATTGTTGACGGGGACGTTACACCTCAAAACAAACAAACAAACAAACAAATCAAGAAAGAAGTGATGTCGATGATAAAATTTGATACAGTTACCTTACACATTCCGCCCTAAAGAAGCACAAACATAAAACAATAAAATCGTAATTAAACAAAACAGTACAAGTTGAAAGCCAAAGGACAGTTTCAGGCCCATAAACTGGACAAACGACTATCCAAAATAAAAAAGGCTATTTGAAGTATATGCAGGCAAACACAAACAATTAAAAAAGCACAACATGAGCACCGCCATGGAATGTTCAGTTTAAATTACTAGAGGGGCATTTAAAATCCTCGCCCTTGGTTCTTGACTGAAGAATGCAGTCAGAGATATACAGTTATTGTTCACTAAAGGACGTCAGTAATGCTGCCCTTGGAATAAGACAAAAGCAAAGCAGGATTTTCGGCGTATGATATTTGCATTGTATCATTATTTGTCACGAAGATAATACGCCACCGTAAACTCAAATTTAGGAATACACACAAAGCCATGACAGGTAAAGCACAAAGAATCCAACACATGTAAAAATTGATATGGGAAACAATCAGATCCCAAATTAACTCCAAAATATCACAAGTGAAAGAAGTCAAAACAAGGAGTTACGACGGTAAACAAAGTAAACACTGGTAAACCGAATCATCTGCTCTTTGTCAAACATGTGATGACTGAGACAATCCATAAGTAACTAAACATGAACAACATGCATAATGGGGGAAAGATTCAAACTCACTAACATAATAAACATTAAACGGGATGGAACCACAGCAAAAGCACTGACTTAGAACGGTCAGTAAAAATACCGGCGGATATACTTTACGGGACCCCAATCCTCGTCCTCACTTTGAAGTCAAACATATTTTTGTTCGGTCCGCGCGAAAGAATTCTAACTCATCAATAAATCAACTCGGGTAAAGGAGAAATTGCATTCAAAGCCGAGTTGTGCCAAGGAGGAGGGCTCGACAGTCAAACGCGTTGAAACACCCGGTGCTGCACACAACGCAACTAGAACTGGAACAAAAGAATACCAACTTTTAAGGCTATGTCCAGGTGATCGATCACGGTAAGATGTGTCCCTGTTGTTTGCATTTGTTCTCCAGTTCGATATAGTAATAAATACTTTGAATACGTTAAATTAAGAATAGAAGTGAAAGCAATGATCAGGAATCGATATAATCAACATTCATTCTACCAAAGACTACAGTGTCTAAAGGATGTCAATCTAAGGAACGGTGAAGCTAAATTGCAAATGCAATCCCTGAGGATTGGAAAAATAAGAGCATTAAAGGCGAAGACCTTTAACAGCCACCACACAGTTAAATTAAAGTTGCTACATGCCGCTTTTGAGATGAATTTGCATTGTCAAATAGTACGTGGACACTGACTCAGCTATCTTTATTGCATATATCAGACCAGGGACCACGCGGCTAATAAAACATTATCCGATTCAAGTATGGTATGAAAATAATATAACCTAAATAGTGTAAATTTTGATTTAGACATTTGCGATGTTTGCGCCTGTACGATGACTACGTCAGTACCACATTTATTCGAACAACCGTTTCGATGATTGTCGGAATAATTTCTAAATCTTAAATATTTTAAAATATTTGCCTGTGGCATCCTAACGTCCAAAATAATTATAAAGCCAGTCAGTGAAAACAAAACAAAAACATGTTAGGCAAAATGATATAATAAGTACCCAATATATAAAAGAAAAACCCACAACACACTCACTTTCACACAAATCGTACAAAAAATCAAATAAAAAGCCATTTTGGACAAAAGCAATGCTATCACGGCGGGTATCTAATACAATTGTATAACTCAAATTATAGTTAGGTGGAAATATATTGGAAGAAAAACCCATAAAAATAAAATCCTCAACACACACACTTTCAGACAGATCTTAAAAAAATCGGAAA